>CAAKHC010004953.1:0-13095 GCA_901007825.1 Macroramphosus scolopax | reverse complement strand
GAGGCTGAGCTACACATGGATGGATGCACCTACGATGTCTAGTCAATAATGCTGAGAGAGAGAGAGAGAGAGAGAGAGAGAGAGAGAGAGAGAGAGAGAGAGAGAGAGAGAGGGAGAGAGAGAGAGAGAGGGAGAGAGGGGGAGAGAGAGAGAGAGAGAGAGAGAGAGAGAGAGAGAGAGAGAGAGAGAGAGAGAGAGAGAGAGAGAGAGAGAGCGAGAGAGAGAGAGAGAGAGAGTGGGAGAGAGAGAGAGAGAGAGAGAGAGAGAGAGAGAGAGAGAGACTGCCTTGGATTGAAATACATGTTGCTTTGTTGAAACAATGTTGAAATGTTAGAAATCATGACAAGTGAAAAATATTTTCATTTCATCATGAAACTTGGCAATACTGAAATACTGTAGTAATGTCTTACTCCATGGCAGATAAATCCATGTCAACTTCCTCTCCATTCATCAGAGGGATCTTCTTTTTCTTGTTTCTGGGGAAATGAAACCAACGGATCAATGATTAGTGATCCCTCAATCACACTCGTATACTTTCAGCTCCATTTACTACCAAACGTGGTCTGAACAAAAATACAATTTTCTAGTGGTATACAGTACCGTACTTTCCGGACTACAAGCCGCGCCTTTTTCCGCATTTTCGACCCTGCGGCTTATATAACGGTGCGGCTAATCTATGGATTGTTACAGCTAACGGAGCGCACAAAAATAACAGTGAAACCGCGAGTGGTACGAGAGACAGAACGACAGCGAGACAGACGGACATTATGAGAGCGAGACAGTTACCGGCGGCGTGTAGTCCAGTGCGGCTTATGTACACATCATTCAATTTAGCTTCTGCAGCTTATAGTCAGGGGCGTCTTATAGTCCGAAAAGTATGGTATATCGAACTGCATTTATATTCACTTGGACAATCTGCAGCTATTTCTAACGTATTTTCTGAGGAATGCAGTCAACTTTGTTTGAAAAAGAAAACCTGATAACAAATCCATTACGCATTTGAATATAGGAAGCCATGAAACGTTCCTCAAGCAAACAATGAGTATGAAAGCAAATAACTCTTTTTATACAGTACACGCCAGTAATTGACATGAGCGAACGCTGACTTCAACAAGGCTCAGGAAATCAAAACAAGACCACATCCTCATTCACCACAAATATGTCCTTCAAACACTGGTATTGCTGCTGCTCTATATGCTGTTATGTTGGATATCAGGGATTGAGGTTTGAGGTGGCATTATCCTCCAGAACAACCTCATAGTTAGAGGTCCAGGCAGGGGAAGATTGAGTTCAGCCAAAAAAAAAAAAAAACATAGGATACTATCAAGGTCTTTAAAGTCCAGATTACACATTGTTAAATTTGTCTGAGGGGGGTTGGAAGGCTTTAGTATGTGTAAAACTTCCACAATTTGCAGATGGCTTGGAAAATGGAGGAATATCATTTTAGTTATAATAATAAAACATTAATAGATGAGAGAGAAGCAACAAGGTAATTCATAAAGTACCTTCTGCTTTTGGAGTGACAAGGGATGTCATGTTTGAGGCTGTTCTCCTCAATCTGCAGGGTGTGGTTAAAGGAACCATCGAGCTCCTGCACTGTAACCTTGATTGGACCCTGCAGGGAAATCCACACATGGTGATTTTAGAGCCGGGTGAAGTCCTTGTGTGGTGAGGCACTAAAGGTCTGACATGTGATTGTACATGTAATGGCACTTCGAGTCCCTTTCTTAAACAGAATCAGATAAAGTTACAGGTTTTTGGTTTGTTCAGGAAAAAATCAAAACAGGACAATTTATTTCCGAGTGTTCTTGCAACAGTTGGTATCAGTCATGAAAGACCACATATGGGTATTTTTCTTGTTGGTCGGGCCACTACTTTACATGGAAGATTGCTCTAATCATCATGTGGAAATGGAACAGTAAGCAGCAATAATCCGAAATCAGTTTGATGGTACATAAATGTACCATTTACAGAATATTAAAATGGCTTTTGATTATCAATGAACACTATCATGCACACATGCAGAATACATTTGTGTCAAACAGTAAACCTAAATTTTAATTAAACATTCTTCTTCAAGTCTGTGCATTGTTGTGTACAAACAACCACTTTCATTGTCCGTAGACAGACTGACCAAATGATCATTTTGAAAATGGACCTAAATGCTCACCACATATTTCTGGGTTCCTGATGATGTGTAGTCCTGACGGATCTCCAGCTCGAGCACGTTCCTCTTCCTGTTGAAAGCAAAACTTCCAAAGAATTTCACCACAGCACTCTTGTCTCTAGGTGCAAAAGGTTAAGACTAAAAAAGATCGTCCAATGGTCATGAAGAGCAGATTCAGATCCTGACATCACACAACACTGAACCTCATTCTCTAGGCTTTGGAAGGTGTCATACAGAGCATCCAGGTTTATAGTTTTATAGTTTACTTTTGTAGCTGAAATGCATCCAAATACAGATGCGTTTTCAAATTGGAATCATTTTTTTCCTCCGATTAGTTGACTTCTACTATCAAAACCACTCGTCGACACTGAGCGTCATTGTGGACTTCTTGTTTGTCTATGGTTTTAGAATGGTGCAGTTATAAAGAGGCAGTGCATATAGAAAAGACAAAGCAGTGCCTTTCCTAACACTTTACATTGTGTAAATGTAATATTGTAAATAGTATGGTCTAGACCTGCTGTAAAAATGTAAATTTCTCCGTGTTGAGACTAATAAAGGCTTTCTGATTCTGATTCTGAAAGAGTCCCGACATTCTGTTAAAGATTTGTCATGACAGAAAATATTAAAAAACCCAGAAACCCACCACGGACTGTGTGTGCCAGCTGACCAAAAGTATTTCAATTAATAAGACCAGTTTGCAAACTGATCCATCTCATTATCAATTACAGATAACAGGATACACCCATTGCTTGATGAGGGGGCCAATGTCTTTGCCAGAGACATTGGAGATGGATTTGAGGAATGCATGAGTAGACAGAAGCATCTGGCTCCACATGTGACTCTGATACTTCTGGGATGAGGCTGTGCTGGCCAGGCTAAGGAGCTTGTTGAAAACCTTAAAGAGGGTAGGATAGAAGGAACATGATTGGTTAAGCATAATGAATGATAATTATATGACCCAAACTGTTTTTACTGTCAACTTTAGAGAAAACAAGAAATGCTCACCTGCAACATGAACTCCATGCTGATCCTGTTTTCTATCAGCCTCATCACCAAGTGGGACTTACATTGAAACATCTTGTAGTACTCCCAGGACAATGTGTGAGGGTGTTTTATGGAGAAGTGAAGGTGGGGCGTTGGACTGAAGGAAAATAAAAGCTAAATCAGCATGTCACAAATTAACAATCTCACAGATGAACCATTCAACCATGAAAACGGAATTACTGTAATGCTAAGTGTCAATTCAAATTGAAATCAATTTGATTACTTGTCCTTCTCTTTGCCTCCACCAAAGGTTGGGTGCAACAGAACTCCTCCGATTTTCAGTTCATATTCCACAATCTTGTCCAGCTCCTGGGGAACAAAATTATATTATTCTGAACAGCCAAATGCTTATTACTTTTCCTGTTTGCTTTAAATTTTGCTTTGCACATGAATGTTTTTACAAAGTTAACTCCTATAAGAGGCAGCCTACTGATTTAGTAGAATATAAAGGCAAAAGTTGCCCAGCAAAACAACTATTGATTGACTCAATGGCCAATGCACTGAATCGTCCAATCGCACAAACTTAGAATTTGATTCCAACATTTTGTAACTACATAGATAAGAGGACATGCATCATGATTCAGTGTCAAAGATGATCATCTGGTACATTTAGCAGCTTTGCAGTAATCCATCAGCAGCACATCACAATGGAATGTGAATTCCATTGTGCAGAATTTCAACAAGTTGGTAATATAGAGACAAATACTGAGAGACAAAAACACCACGTTGCACTTTGCAGATTTGAAACTAAAACTATTACCTCTTTGATCCAGTGACGGTACTCATTGACTCCAAAGGTCTTCTTCAGATACAGGCCATAGATGTATCCTGATATTCCCTTCAACACCCACTCATCAGCCCTTCAGACATGACAAAAAATGTCAATGTCAATGTCATGAATATCACCAAATATTAAACAGGTAAATGTAATTATCTTTATTATGACATATGCTCACTAGCTAACTCATTAGGTGTCTGATTAAAGGAGGTGCTGATTTATTTTAATGTTCATTGTGGAGACTTTACTTTGTGGTGCTGTTTTACTGTAGTGAGATTTTAGGGAACAAATTATGGGGAAAATTCAGTTTAACATTGGAACTGAGGGTAAAAGAATGTGGTTTCCCACAAGTGGGTAGTTTTAGACTATAACAATTTTCTCAATTAAAGAAAACTTGGAAAAAAGGAAACAGAAAGTCAAACCGAATATGATAAATTACCAAAAGCAGAAAAATCACGCTGTTTATGGAGCACACCGAAAGGCTTATGCATGTTGGGTAGGAGAAGCAAATAAGGTAGATAGCAAAATCACATACGTACTAATATCATACAAGAGTCCAGTGTCTTAAGTCAGATTGAGACTTTGACTTGGCTTCATTAAGAAGATGCCAACAGCCTGATCCTCCACCACCACTGAAACATCTACTGTATCCCAATCCTGTCAACTAACTTCAACTGCTCCTCCACAGTCTGATAAACCACGCCTACACTACACTGGTTAGAGGCCAAAAGAACACAAAGGGACGAAAACCAGAAAACAAATTTAGCAAAAGCTGAAGCTCCTAGGTTCAAATTTGCAGATGGGAGTGTAGACACACAACTAGTCTTCTGACCATGGATGTCCAGAGGCATTGGCAGACATGAAAGAAACTCTGCCACGTCTACCTGAATCCTAGAGAAAGTTCAAAAGACTTTGTTTCTCAGTTAAAGGTTCTCTGTAATTAGTTCAAACGGACTACAGGGGAAATCAGGGAACTTCTGGGAATAAAAGCTTGGAATTGCCTGGTCTCTAATTGAAGGAGACCGCGGCCACAACCTGCCCAGACTGTTCTTGATTACCTCGCACATGTAACAGTCACACATACAGAACACAGTGGTATCCCTTGGCTGTGTGACAGATCACAAATAAATGATTGGGAAGCTCACTTGCACAGCAGATGTGTTGCAGGTCTGTCTCAATGTCCAGGAGCATGTTAAAGCACTCAGTGTAATATGGGACAGTGCGAGCATGGAAGAAGTTGAAAGACATGCTGTGCATGCGGACAGTGAGTGTGCTGAGGCTGCTTCCAAGAAGAAACTCAAAGGCCAGGAAATGGCAGAGGACGCAGAAGGTTTGGCAATGAGGGGAAAGTTATGGTTGTTTCCTCTTTGTTTTTCCTATTTCACTGAGCAAGGGATATAACACAGACAATTTCACAGTCTGATTTAACAGTGGCAGACTCCGGGAAAGGAATGGATGTGACACACAAACCTGAAAGAACAAAACCACTGACACACACACTCCTTTTGTCAAAATAAATAAACAAGTCTGTGAACAGGTTTTTGCAGCATTAACTATGGTTGAATCACAGCAGTTACAGCAACTTTTAATTTATCTTAAAGTATGTCACATGGTGCCTGCAAATGGTTACGAGAGCTGGTCAGTGAAGTTTCAGGACACGGTATAGCCTTCTTTTTTAGAAAGCAATACAGTATCCAATTTGCATATTGGATTGCGTACCATTAAATTGACAGGGCAAAACGCTTAACAAGCAAAGGAGTGTTTCAATAACCTGAACCCATATCAAGCAAAACTAGCGCTGCGAGCAGCATTGAACGGGCCCTCGCACCCCACGCGTGTCAAGGCGTGCAGCTTTCGCCGTATCGTAACCGCCTTCAGGGGCGCACTGTAATCGAACCTAACAAACACACCCAAAACAAGTCATTTCCTGTCACCACTCGGTGGCGCTATGACTGATGATCAATATTTCTCATCAAGTGTGTTCAGGTCGGGACTCTTATCAAACATGTGAGGTTTGATGACGGTCCGACCATGTGGAGCTGATTTATAGCTGGTTGATGTTTGATGGCGAATGATCAGAATGTATGGCGCCGTAACATCCAGGCCGTGTGACGAAGACTCAAATCCTCCGTAAAGTTCCGTCGCCCAACCCTCCTCTGTACGAGGACCAAGTTTGAAGATGTTTCGATGAAATCTCTAGGAGGAGTTTGTTCAAATACGACCCCTGCAAATCCTGAAATACAGTGAGAAATCCAAACTTTGATCCAAAATGGCGGACTTCCTGTTACGTTCAGGTCATGGTGCCCACTGACTTTTTTGTGCGTCTTGTCATGATACATATGCGTACCAAGTTTCGTGTCTCTACGTCCAACAGGCGTTTGGGGCTCTTCTTTTCCAATTTTCTAGGTGGCGCTATCGAGGCAATTTTGAACACTCATGTACCACACCCATAAAATATGTCCATTTTCGCCTGGCCGAACACATCTGCAAATTTCCATGACTTTTTGAGCACATTTAGGCCCTGAAAAAGGCGATTTTATAGGGGGTTAAGAAAAAGAATAATAAGAATCCGTATAGTTTCAATAGGTCCTCGCACAGGTACTGTGCTCTGGCCCTAATAAGGAGACAAAGGTATGTCAGAGGCAAAGTTTTTAAACGTCTACGACTTATTTTAGACTTTTTGTCAAAACTGTATTCCCTAAAACAGACTGTTGCACCGGAATCAACAGCAAAAGCATTAATAAACTTAAACTGGTAAAGTATGGCTCTGATACCCTGTTATATGCAAACGAGGGGACTGACAAAGCTACAGGCATTGAACAGCATTTATACAAGAAGCTCAAGCTGTTGTTCAACCCCCACATGCATATTTCATGAAAGCTGAGGATTTAAAATGCACAGCACAAATATCTGAAGGACAGGACAAAGGTTTTAACATTGGATGGGTCAAGCAAAGTGAATCCATCAACCAATGCATGTTGCCTGTTTGTATTGGACTCATGACAGGTGTGCTGCCGCTGTGACTCTCCCTGCTGTCTTTCTTCAGAAATACATTGATGTTTCTGGATCTGAACCTCATGTCTCTCTTGCCAAACCCAAACATGCTAAATGGGAACATATGGGAAGCTGGGTTGAACGCTGTAATTAAGCTAAGAACTAGGTTTCTATGTCTGATCACTCTGTACTGTTTGAATACAGTCAAATCTACAGTTACTGTTAAAGGGACTGTACATCTGGTGCCTCGTGTTACTGGCAGAGTATGGCCACAATCCAGCTTTCTTAAAGGAAATGCCTTATGAGGCATTACACAACTCAAATCCTCTGAGTTGTGTAATGTTCCTTCATGTCAATAGGCTACAGACCAATATCATGTGTGTTTAATTCAGGTGATCAGCCTGTTACTACTACTCCCAGGTCATCCTGTAGGCCATGTAGAGAGCTATATCATCTTAAACATCAGGCTGTGCAAAGAATAACACCTGTTTGAGTCCCTCCTTGCAGCTGGCATAACTCTGCAATGTGAAAAATCTTCAGAAAAAACAGATATTTCCAACAAAAAAACAGGACAATTTAAAAAATATCTTCACTGTCTTGCTATTCGCATGTTTGGACAACATTGAAAGAGAATAGTTAAATAATTGGCTATAAGGAAAACTATCTGAATAAGTCCAATATTAAGTAAGGACTTTATAGCGACAAGCAACCAAGAGGCAATTTTCCACTTCTCCAGTCCATTCAAAGTGTCCGTTTTTTGTAACTGACAGGCCCATCAATGTCGGACAAGGAAGTTAGTCTCTGTTGTCATTGCTCATTGTCAGCAAGTATCTTTTAGACATCTCATAATGAATGGAATGGCTTATTGAATGTTTTGTTTTGTTTTGTATTTTGAATCTTTGAGAGAACAATAAGCTGTTTTGTGGTACGATTCCAGCTCTATATTACACCCTCCCAGGTGGAAAGAGTCCCACACCCCTTCAGTAACAACTTACCCCCCGAGAGGTTTCAGAGTGAGACCTCTCCTTTAGCGAGACTTTCTCTAAAGGGATCCTATATGTGATGCTGTCAGCCACTGACAATTACAATTTGAACATGTCAACTGCAAAAACCAGTGTTTTGAGTGGACAGACTTTAATGGGGAAAATTGTCCAAATGGATTACACTTCACTACAACCCAAACATTACTGTGAAACTAACAACATGTTCGGTCACTATAAAACATTTTCAACAAATCACATAAAAAGTAGGGCTCAGTTTTGGAATTTTCCTTTGAACATCCGGAGACACGATATCTTCTTCTTCCCTCCATAGTAAATTCTCAATGTTTGTGCACTGAGGACTTCAAGTTGCCATGTCAGTATTGTATAAGGATAAGCTAAAAGATATTTCTGATTTCATAAATCGTGCTCATAGCCACGCTTTTAAAAATCAGATTTTCAATAAGCACAAAGAAAAGGTAAAATGTTTTAATGAATATGAAAACAACCTTCAAATAATTTTACATAGTGAAGCGCAGGAGGAAGACTTTATAATCCGTCCTTGGACAATTGTTACTACATTGTATTTTGTAGTTTCGAAAAGGAGATGAGAATGGGCTTTGTGACACTAAAAACAGAGGAGCCTCACCATGACATCCGAGAGATGAAACAACCAAAGAACTGCTGAGCCAAGGCCTGGGCCAGGCAACGGCGCGTCAGGGGGGTCTGGTCAATGATCATAGCGCTGTGGAGGAGGTTGGTGCTGAAACACAAAGGGAACAACTGAAGTTTGAGAATTCATGGACAAAGTAATAGCAAATGGAAAATATAGCTGCAAGAGGTCATTAGTGGATATAAAATGTATTGAGCTCAAAACAATGAAGTGGCTAAATTAGCCAAAATTAAAGCTGCACAAGCAACAAGCTGAGTTTCAGGCTTAAAAATCCCAAGTAAAGTCTGTTTACAGACGGAATGAGATCATACTTCAATTTGTGTATTATTTCATTACATTTTGAACGATTTGTTGTGAACAAAATATAGCATGTATGTTCAAGACATACTACAGGATATCGCCCATAAATTAGGATTATTTAAAGACATCTTAAGTTATGTGTATAGGTCAAACCCTTTAATCAATCAATATTGCTCTTCAGATTTTGGGGCACACTTGCTTCAAGGCAATGCAAAGCAAACTGACTTTGGTGAAATACATGGTTGCGCAATCGTGGCACCAGCTATTGGTAAAACTAGAAAATGCTTCAGCGGGCTCAATGCGACTTACATTAGATTCTATTGTCCACCTAGAAGGAAAGAAAGTTAGAAAAGAAGCCGGCTCCGTGGAATAACCAAATAAAACAAACTAAATGGAATATTCCGTTCCTCCCCACTGGGGGAGTTTTAGAGTATGGAAGGGTAGTCAGTTTTTCTAAAATTAAGCACTTTATTTTAAGATGCACAATTTTTTTTTTAGACGCAGCCCGAGAAGAACATTATAAATATCTACAGTATTATAAATCTGTATCGTTCAATATTAAATGATAATAAATATTGTCTAAATGTTTTTGAATTGTACTTTCTTTATTTGATTTGACAGTCAGTTGTTGATTACATTTAGATGTTATAGCTACTAGGCAACATCGATATATATCACACTAATTCATAACGCAAGTTACACATTGTGATGTTCCGGACCTTTGAGGAAATCTTCTCTAACTGGACCTCTTTGAATTTTAGTTCCTGCTCTAAACCATCAACTTGACCCCATCCCAACTAGGTTGCTTAAGGACATTAGTCCATTAGTCAGCACTCATCTACTGGATATAATCAACCTGTCTTTATTAACAGGTTAAATACGACAGTTGTTTAAAGTAGCTGTAATCAAAACTCTTCTTAAACAGCCCCCTCTTGATCCAGGTGTTTATCCCATCCTCCATTTCTGTCCAGGATCCTGGAGAAAATAGCTGCCAAGTAGTTGTGCGACTCTTTAAATAACAGTTTACTTGAGGATTTCGAATCAGGGTTTAGAGCATATCATGACACAGACTCACACTGGTGAAAGCTACCAATGATCTCCTGATTGCTGATTGGATTAATCTCTAAACACTTCTCCAACAGGCAGGAAGTCTGTATCCAATATGTGTGTTAGCCCAGTGAAGATTGTTCATTACGGAAAAGCAGTGAGGTCAAGTTTTGGAGTAAACATGGCCTGTAATCAGTTTAATATTTCACACCTGTGGCAAAGAAGACACACTCGCTAATAGCTTTGTAAAGAAATTTAGAGAAAGAACAGAGTACATATATTTTAGGTTTAACTTTAACTGCAAGCTATTCTTTTTGTTAAATGTAAATTAAGTTTAGCATTGCTGTTGATTTAAATCAAAGGCAATTTTAAAGTTTTGAAAGAATTTGTCTTGAAATACAGAATCAGACGCAGGATCTCTTGCCTACCTGAAGATACTCATGGAAGCGTAGGAGGACACTTGCACATAGGCCTCATCCACAAACACTGTCTTGAAGCAGGAATAAGGGTAGCGGCATGTCAGGATCTCTTCATAGAATTCAAAGATCTCATGCAGGTAAGACATGGAGTGTTTGAGTAGAGGCAGCAGTTGCGGCAGGCAGAAATGGGTCACCTTGGGAAAGGACAGAATAAACAACATCTGACAATACACATATACTAAACCCTGATGATTAACTATAATTACGAATTAGTATATCTGTATGTATATTAGTCTTCATCGTCACTGCTTACTTACATTCACTCCCTCTGAACATATTTGATGCACTGACTACATAACGTAATCAAATAAACTAAACAGTCTAAAAAACTATTGAAAAACGAAATATTATCACCGCCTTTTCCTCATTTCTGAGGAATCAAACTTGTAATACAATTATTTAATTTTATGTAAACAGTCTTTTTTTAAATTGGCCTTGTGACCGCATTTATCATCCGATTGTCAAGGATGCCAATAAACTACTACCAACCAGGTTTCCGACCGACAAGTACGCCAGCGTGCACGTTAGTAACTGATATAATCTGTTTCTGGATGAAATGGAGTGTTGTATTGACATTATTACTGACCTGTATGAAGAATTTAACATTTGATTTTATTCTTATTTTTGATCAACTTAGATCATTTAAACTGATTTCAAATTGTCTTACTTGCGGAACTCAAGCTATAGCTTCTGATGGTTATAAATCCGGCTTCATAAGTGTTGAAGGGTCTTATTTACAGAAATATAAAAAATGACTTATAGAAAACAAATACGACCTTGCAACCAATTAGTATTATTATTATTATTATTGCAACCAATTATTTTATGAGACATCAGACACGAGGAAAATGCCACCAGGTTCTTATTTTGATACCACATCCTTATTCCGCAATAAATGTCATTGTACGTTAAAACCCCACCTCATGCATGTAGGGGTCTACGAGGATCTCAAAGGGCCCAGCAGCCATGGAGATGTTGGGAGCCGCAGTGGGGATGGGGAGGACATAGTGGAAAGTCTTCTTCCTCATATCATGTGTGTAGATTGTCTCCACCAGATCGCCACAGGACACTGCTACCATTGATGCATCCACAGTGAACTCAAGCTTCCACGTACACAGCTCTGAGTAGGAGTCCACGCAAGGAAACCAGAATCTAGGGGAAATTATCATTTAATAACGTTTACGAAAAGGAGAAAAACAGACGAGAATGTCAAGACTGATGTCATTATGGGATTAAAATGATGGACCTACTTTGTGTGTCGGACTACATCCTGTGTAGCGCTGTGGTTTGTGATTTACGAGATAATGCACAAGCTGTGACAGCTGTGCTTATATTGTCTATACAGGTGTTGTCTGCTTGTTTTCTGCTGAAATAATGGCACTTGTGAACCAACTTTCTCAGCTGGTCTGATCAGTAAATTCCTAAAACTCAACCTGCGGCAGTATTCAGAGCTCTTATTTATGTTAAATAGAATTGTACCTCCTTTCTAGATTATTTTAGGTGAGATGTTTACAAGATAACTATTGAATGTAACTAAAAGTTAGAGATTGTTTGATGGGGGTATATCATCTTATTATTGGCTGTAATTGGTTGGTTTAAGCTTAGTTTAATAGAAAGAAGACATTATCTGACTTTTACATACAAATGAAAAATTAAGAAGATATTGATGATTAGTACCTTTTCCTATATACTTGCATTCTTACTTACCATGAAATAAGTGAACAATAAGTTCTGGAATCTGATGTAAAAGGTTTAAAAGTGCGTTTCTAAGTGCAACTTTAAATGTGGAATTAATATCTTAGAGTCACTGTAACGTGAAGGGTTCTCCAGAACCTGCAAGTTAAGACAACAATTGACTTGAACAGAGTCATTGATTAATACCATACTGTACAAAAAATATAATTGATTAAGACCTAATCATGTGCCGGTGCCATCATCTGAAGAAGTTGGAAGTGGAGAGTTAGTCTACAGCCTTGCAGGAACTCCACTTGAAGGAGGGAACACCATTCTTCCAAAAGATATTCCATCATTGGTGTTTGATGACGGTGGTGGAGAGCTTTGTGATTAACGTTAGTGAAAGACTAAAGTAAATTCATTTTCATATCCAAACCTTTCAGTGACCCTTGTGCCCTATGGATGGGGGCATTGTCATCCTGGAAGACACCACTCAAGATACAAATGGTTCATTATAAGATAAAAGTCCTCAGAACCACTCAGAACATTCATCCGCAACAACCCTTCTCTCCTATGTTCAAATCAAAGAGGAAGCAATTTTGTTTAATCCTATTACTCCCAACAGTAAGTGATCATTCACTGTGGCTGAGAACAGCAGAATTGTGTGACTACTGCTTCTAATTCAGATTTTGTTGTGATTTAATTTTAATAAACAAATCAAATTGATGCCTACATAAAAACATCCATATCATACTTTTAAAATGTTTGTTTTTTGAATGACATTTGGAACAGCTCACCTACAGAAAGTCTGAGTTAAAGATATTAAATTTGTTGATATATGTAATATTTGTGCAAATTACTATCCATTCGCTTTGTACTTTGACTTTGTATGTAACAGCCGTCTCATTAAATGACCACCGGATGACCCTCTGCAGGACAGGAGATTCTCACCACCGCAA
>CAAKHC010004950.1:18327-40073 GCA_901007825.1 Macroramphosus scolopax | reverse complement strand
TGTTCGTGGTGCCTCCTTATCAGTCTCTGTCTTCCTCTCTCACACACACACACACACACACACACACACACACACACACACACACACACACACACACACACACACCCAAAGCCCCGGCTCTGCTTGCAATGAGTCAGCAGCAGCGGCAGCAGCACCAGCGGGCCGCCTGCCTCGCCAGCATGATGCATAATCTCCACGCTGGCGTAGCACAGATGCATTATACGGACCCATTATTCAAACTTCGGCTGTGATTATCTCTACGCTTTATTACATTTTCACTACGGCGTGACTTCACAGCGGTTGGCCGCGGATCTGATGTTTGTTTTTGGACAAAGACGGAATTTGTGGAGCGGCGGCGGCGGCTCACAACATAAACTCAGAGGTTATCGTGACATCCTTTATCTACCTGCACACACACACACACACACACACACACAGAGAAGCATGGACCTTTTTGAACATGCAGATTGAAAGCTTGTGCTCGCACGTACACAAACAAACGGACAAACAGTTTTTTTTTGCCTGATTGTTTGACTGCATGCAGGTAATCTGGTGATAAATAGAGGTGAGTCACGTCAGGAAGAGGATTAGAGAGGCTGTGGAAACTAGAGAGTTATTGACGGGAAGAGAGGGGGGGGGGGGATTTAGATTGAGCTCTGCAGCCACCTCTGACCCTCCCCACTCCCCTATAGATACACACTCGTATACGTGAAGCGGTGATGACTCGGTAACACCGTCTCAGGTCACTTTGGACTGACATTGCTCGGGAAACTTTAAGCTTCTTTCTCCTCTGACCCCGATTTTCCGGGTTCATTCCATCACTGCTGTAAACACACAGAAGCATCCCTGAGAGCCAGGTGATGCACACTGGACGACGGGGTAGAAATAACATACACTTAACCCGAAGAAGTACACACGAGCTGCTGTGCGATGAAGGTAATTGTATTTTATCTGCAGCAGAAAATCTAATTTTTCTCCGTTGTTGCAGAGAATATCTGCAGAGGATTGTCAGGATGAAAGTAAGCTACACAGAAATCCTCTCAAGAAGGAAACAGGGTACACAAACTCCTCTCCAGAGCCGAGAGTTAGACTTTAAATATGTTCTAACGCCGCCGTCCTGTCAGGCAAATCTCAGGGTTGACTTTTCGTGCATCGCTCCAAACATTCTAAGCGCGTGTTAGCGCGTCCGCCTGCGAACGTTCGGCCCTCGTGCGGTTCGCGTCTCCTTTCCAAGGGCGCCGAGATGTGACTGCAACTGAAACGCAGGGCGTAATTCAGATGCAGGCGGGCTGACGGCCCCCCACCTGGCTGGTTGGACTTCCAAAGGGCACGCTTAATGAATTCACAGCGCTGTAATGTGAGAACAACACACTGATGACAGGTAGTCATTTATTAAAAGGCAGGTGCTCGTGTGTGTGTGTGTATTCAGACGTGTGTAGAGGCGTTGGATGTAGGTTTGTTCCGGAAGGATCTGCAATGGATTTTAAGGTAAGTTTGCATGTTTGGAAGTTCCGGGCACACACGTAGAACGACGGCTCATTAAGGATGTTTCCTGACGGAGTCGTCGTCCTTTCATAGAACTCACACAGGATCACCGACATGGCTAACCTCTCCTGTAGCACGCTAAACGTGCACCAAAAAAAAAACGAGACGTGATACCTCTTGTCGTCGTCTCTCCATGCACACTTGTCTTTCTGACATCCGTGTCACCTCGTGTTAAAAACAGCACCGCTTCTCTCCCAGAAATGCAGATGAAAAGCAGCCAAAACAATCAGATATTAGCGGCGCGTTTGGCACCGAGCAGGAAGACCCCGCGGCGCAGATGTAGCGGCAGCGTGAAGGAGTCATATGGCACATTATGTCTAGCCGCGTTAATGTGACTGAGCCTGAAACGGGAATGAAAACAAATATGACACACGATGAACTATAAGAATCGCTGTGTGCTGTCGGCCGGCTTGCAGCCCGACTCTGATGTTCACAGCGGATGATTGACTTCTGATGTCTGCTGCCTTTCACTCCCCCCCCCCGGCTATCGGAGGCTATTTTCGGTTTCGGAGGGGATCTATTATCCTCAATTCCACCTCTTCATCTGTTTATTCTGGGACTCTCAACAGAGCAGCTTCATTCATATCGAACCCATTTGTACCAGACATCGTTTTAAAGGGAGGCCGAGACGGCAAGTAAACAACTAGAGAACATAGACGGGGAAAATATTATAAAACGTAGCATCAATTAAAACACCTGCGGACGAAGCACTAAACCATTACCATCGTCCTTATTAGAGCTTTTAAATTACAGTCAGGTTTAATAATATAAATGGGTTTGTTCCCTGGCGTCTACAGAAGGAGCTCCTCTTATATTTTGGAAATATTTCCAACCATTAATTCCCCTGAAAGGAACATTCTAGTCTGATAATTCAAAAGGAGAAGCTTTCCTTCGGAGGCCTCCCCCGTCCAAGCCGTCCTCCCTCGTCCTCTCCCCGGCTCTCTTTCTAAGAATCTTTCCTCCCTTATTTGTGATGTCTTTCTTTACCCTCTCATCCCCTCTTTTGTTCATCTCTCATGCATAATCTTTTCACTTTATTTCCCCCGGAGACAGTCTCTCTCTCTCTCTCTCTCTCTCTCTCTCTCTCTCTCTCTCTCTCTCTCTCTCTCTCTCGGTCAGAATAACAGAGGAAGCGATCTATCAGACGTTTTTCTGTAACCAGAAGGGCGATTTTCTGGACCTGGCGAGGCAGCCGCCTTTAGCTGTACTGTACCATCAGCCCGCTGTAATAACAAGAAGACATCTGATGATGTTTGCTGCAGCAGAAGCAGGCGATTCGATGCAAGTACACAAGGTTGCCGTAGGCTGTGAATGACACGGACGGAGGGGAAGGGGGGCATGCAAATCGTGGTTCAAGAGGAGGGTGTGCTCGGTGATTAAGTGGAAACACAAGCTAGGGGCTCCAATCAGGCCAAATCAATGCGAACTAATCCTGTGCCAATTAAGAAACCGCGGTCCAACGCCCGGGACCCAATTCAATTTCTTCTCGCCGTGAACGGATTAATTGAAAGCTCTGGACAGCAGCCAGACAAATGAGAGAATACAGTTATGGGTTTCTTTCCCTTTAAAAGACACAGCTCCCGTCGTTACAGCTGCGATGATTGAAGTGTCTCAATGCATCGGCCCCGGAGCTCGATGGGGCTTTGGGAAGATGAAAAATGGGATCTGAGAAGAGGCAAGTCGGGTGATGAGCGAGATGATGCCGGTGTTGATACTCTTCCTCTGAGTAATACTGCATATTAAGTTTAAAAAACAACTGCGTAGCATTCACATAAAGTCCTACTGGGTCTCTGCAAACAACCACACAAACAAAATAACTCCTCCTGTTCCTGATGGAGACACGAGCGCGGAGCAGAAGTTGTGTTTCGCCCAGAGCGGGAGACGAACCGACAGCGGAGGATGAGGTGAGGAGAAAGTGCGTGACAGCAAACACATTTAACAATTTTGAGAGGCTGAGCGGAGAAACGGTTGAATACACTTTATACATTCGTGATGAGTTTTTCCTCACTCTCAACACATCAGACGCGAGAACCAAAACCGAGAAGCAAGTTAGTCCGTCTGCCAGTGCTGTCACGCTTCTTCACCGTGTCGGCCGAACGCATGAACAAGGATGTCAACACGGTGAGGAAAGGTGAAGGGTTAAAGTCGAGTCGGGGTCGCACATGCGCCGCTCACACGGCGGCCAGAGCAGCTGCACTCGTATTGACTTGAATGGCTTTACATCGGAGTTAATGAACGACCTGCCGCCTCTCATGGAGGGTCCTCGTGCATCGGAGGGCCGTGATGCTCATCAGTCAGACGCAGGAACGATACGGGCGAATGCAAGAACTGTCAATCAAATGCATTTTGAGGCCGCGCCGGACCACAGAGAGCAAAGTGAAGATTAATTGTGGGAAGTCAAAGGAGCAATACGACATGAAACTACTAAAGGTTCTTCATCGGTTGTTTATTCAGAGTGGCCGATGTCTTGTGTGTTTATTTCCCCTCAAATACCAAACTTAAATTAAAACAGAGTGGTTATTTAGAAAACTGAATTCATAACAACGTGTTACTGTAACTTCCCTTTGAAAGGCCCAACTCGCTGATTTTTTCGTGACTGGAAATGTTTTTAAGGTTATATAATTTATAGTTTGAATAAATTAACATGAATTAGTATTTATAAGGAATAAAAAACAAATCTGTGTGACAGAAGGAGAAACGGAGAGACGGGACGGGACTCGTGCAACAAAATCTGCCAGTATGAAGAAAGGAGATATCCCATTACTGAGCCCGTAAGTGGGCTAAGCTCCGTCCTCGGTGCAGGACAAGCAGAATCGTAAGACGCGCTAAACCCTCGCATGGAGCTGGAAAAGGGCAAGGACGGGGAGAACAAGCCTGGCGTCATCCACGGGAAGCAAAGGGCGTCTGAAAGAGCATCCAGAGTGCCACGTCGCAGCCGAAGGACAGATGCCAAAGGAACAAACTAAGTAGACGGAGGGAAAAAAACCCAACATGTTTGGGATAAAAATGGAGGATTGTGAGAAATTCACAGGAAGTAGATTTATCCCGGAAAGCTGTGCTCGTCTTTAATCTTCCCCAAGTGTGACATCATCGCTCTCGCATCATCAACGCGGCCCGTTCACGTTACACTCATTACATTGTATAAACGAGAAGATTGAATCAGTCCACACAAATTAAAATGAATGAACGAACGTCATGTTCATTTGCACGACACGTGAAATTAATCAGACGCATTAATTAACAGCGAGCGTGTTTACACACCGTCGGCAAACAGCGCGGTACATAAATACTTCAACCTCCCGCGAAGTAAAACTCAAGGAGAAATCCCACAATGGGGAAAAAAAAGGAGGTGCACGAACACATGAACACACACAGGGACCGTCGGCACAAGACAAAGAACAGGGCAGAATCCTCATCTGCATCCATTAGAGCCGAACACGGTAAATGATCCGGTTCATAAACAGTCCACCGTACATTACTTCCCTCCTCCCATCTCATGCTTTCCAAAGACTGAGAAAATGCAAAAACGATTGGATCGGATTTACCGTTTTCTGAGTAGGAGGATGAGTCTACTGGACGAAGCCCAGAGCTTGTACTGTACGTGTGTGTTAAAGACGCAGGAGACAAAAGGTTTAAAGGTTCACGGCGCACCGCGGTCAAGTGAGCAGATTAATAAAACATTAGGATCTGTTCCCGCACCGCGATAAACGATCATCGTGCAACATCGTGAGCGTAACTTTGCACTTCTCTGGACACGTTGGACGGTCGCTCGTTCGGCCTCAGGCACCATGTTAATGTTCAAGCTACTCATATACATACATATATATAACTCACTTCCTGCATTACGAGTCATTTCAACCTTAATGCACCACTGGACCCTCACCATCCCTGCTGCACGTGTACTTTGCTGTACTTCCTGCCATGCACATATTAGGTCAACACATTTGTATACTGTCTATGCAGGATGACGCTATCTGATGTGAGCATATTCTGGGAAAGGCACATCATTGCGTGCTCGCTGACGGCTCGGTGAGAATGTCCGAGCGTTTTTAAAAATAAAATGTGTTTTCTTTGCTTAACTGGAAGTTTCAAATCTATGCCTGCTAGCACCACTAAAGCTCGGTCATGAATGTGATGTTTAATCCCGACAAACGAAAGTTTGAGGCCGTTTCAACCCTGCTTCTGTTCCTCATGCTACGCTAACATTCCCGTTGGTTTCCTTCAATAAAACAAGCAATCATCCATCCATCCATTTATACCGCTAATCCTGTTGCAGTATCAGGACCGGCGACGTCTAGTGGTGAACTTGTAGATTGCAGCCTTCTTGTCACAATAGAAAAAAAACAAAAACGTAATTGATCCCAGCAGGGAAATTACTTTGTTAGCCTGCGATTCCTCCAAACACAGCGAGGAGGGAAGAGATAATTGTCCAGTCGATTGACGTCCCCGGAGATCACGGAGACGGTGCAGTTGTGTGGAGGCTCAAAGCAACGGAGGGAATCACATCACACGTTGTTACCGGTTTAGTGGAGAAGGGGATGAGAAACAAAAAGAACTCCGTGCGTTTGTCATATGGATGTAGCAGCACCGCTAACAGCTCAACGTCTGGACCATAGAAACCTTTCTTTACGTAATGTAATGTGACGAGGGCGGCAACGTCTTCCGTTCATGAAACAGACGTCTTTTCTTTCTGCTCTCGGATTTATTCTTGTCAACCTAACCCGTCTCAAAGCAGCCAAAGTAAATCGTAGCGATGAGATCCACAGCATCTTCCTGTAGCTATGAAACACATTAAGCTCCAGTCATGGACGTCCCTCCTCCCCCTTCTGATTCCTCACTCGCTCATCCGGCAATCTTGTCTTGTCCGTAATGACGGAAAGGACACGGAGTTCAAATCTCCTCCTCGGTGTCTGTTGTTTGGAACCAACTCTCTTCCCTCATCACGTTGTTCCTCCTCTTCATCCTCTGATGTCCTCATAATGTCTGCAGTGGTCACCAAGATGAACAAGTATAGCACCAAAAAAATGCAAAAGTGATTTGTCCCTTTTGGGCTACTGTACATGCAACATGTTCTGTGGACGAGGATCAGGGGATTAAACACGAGTGAAAACATACATTTTATGTTCTATCTTGGCCAATTATCCCTCCTAAATTCTACACACTGCACCTTTAATTTGATTAACTTCCTGGAGCCCTTACAGACGCTTCTCACCTGTCATATTCAAACACATCTCCTCCTGCAGTATCTCAACTGAGGCCATGTACCTCTACATGTATGTGACGTGTGCTCGTGTAATTCTAATGTTCCGCAATTGGCAGAACCTCATTAGGCCAAATCTCCTGTTTGAAATTCACAGAAGCTTCTGCTGCATCGACGGCTCCCGAGCATGTGTGTTGCGCCCACCGACGCACACACATAAATAAAAGATGGCGTGTGCACATAAACATGGAACTAAATAAACACGCATTTGCATGCAGAGACCCGCAGACGAAACATTCACCCCTCCATCTGGCTGCCACGCCGGCGCTCCCCGTAAGGAGCACATAAAGCCATTACATCAGTGTGTGTACACTATATGCCATCTCCCATTAGCTTGTTACCTAGAGGGTGATTGATCACAACAGTGCGGGTTATATGGTTAATGCAGCATGGGCCAGCACTTGCATAAGAAGAAGGGCTGCAGAAAAAATAGAATAACTCGTCAGGACAAATGGAGCCGGCACTCTGAAGAGACAGATTCCTGTTAAGGAGGCCTGTGAAGACATTTCGATATTTATTGGACGGGAAGCTGATTTATCCATCAGGCAGTAAATCAAGGTGAGAATAATTAGTATTGTGTTCGGGAGCACAAACTTTGTATAAGCAGCCACTGTAAAGGAGATATGCATTATTCAATTATATTTAATTTAATTAGATATTTGAATTCACGGCAGCGTCAGTCGGCCATGTGTCCCCTCTGTGTTGTCCTACATACTGGGGAGAGGAGCTCTCCTTGATCTCTACCTCAGCTAATCTGAAGGTAGCCAGGCTATCAGTGGGGAATTTAAGGGGATTACACGTGCTAAACAATATAAGGCTTAGACAGGATACTACACAAGCTGGTGCATGCACATAAACACAATAAAAAGCTGAGTGTGGACGTCTCCGTCTGTCATCGATTAAACTGTTGCACCTAATGAACCTGCAACTTGTATATAATTAATTAAGGTTCTAAGCTCAATTCACACTGACGGTGTTGCAGATGCATTTTATGCAAAACATCCTTGGTTTGTATGAGCCTGACGCACCGATATAAACTCGTTTGACTGCACTGCAGTTCTGATGATTCAACGTCTGAGGAACTCTTTAGAATTCTTTCTACGAAACTCAGGCGGGACTCTGCCTTGGAGAGTTTAAATGAGTTGAGCGCATGCAGGTTAGAGATGTCAGCGAGCGCAGTGGTTATATAATCGGCTGAGGGACCTGCGGTTAAGGTCATCACCTCGGGAGAAGCCGTGTGGGAAGGCCAGTTGTCCTCAATGACAGCCGGCAGCAGGGCGACGTGGAAGCGGAGGTCTGGGTTCCCATGAAATCATACAGCCGTGACGGTCGGTAACTACATGACTAACAACCATTATTTTAATCACAAATAATTCATTTTCCAGGGTAATGAGTATTAATTAAATTTACTTGATGCCATTAACCCAGTAACAGGTTCCAACACCGTGACAGCAGCCTGCTAAAATCAAACCACTTTGGTCTATTTTGGTCTGGGGAGCAGTAAGAGGATGGATGAGAGGACGCCGCTTCAGAACATTAGCGCTGTTTGTTGTGTGTTGTCACTCACTTCATCCGGGCTCCGAGCCTGGGTGGGCTCACGTCAGGCTAATGAAACTTCCTTGATGCAATACTGCAGACATCTGGGGTAGTTTGCAGTTGAAGCAATTGTGGGCTGCTGTGTTTGTAATGAGCAGTGGCCTCAGATGCTCCACCCTCTACCATCCATCTGAGAGCTCATTCAGATGATAGACTGTATAAAAGAATGGATCAGCTTCTGAAAAGTGAAGCCTTTATACCTGCAGTCTTTCCAGTGTCCTGAAGGGGACGACTTCAGTGGTTGCAAAATGAATTCTGATCGTATAGAAATTATGAGAAAGATGCTCATTTTGTGAATGAAAGTATCATTTAGGAGAAAAAAAATACAATACGGCTGAGTGTGTTTTCGGGTGTGGCTACTTCCTGTCTCAGTAAGAACCCAGCTCTTCCCCGGCTCCACCCCTCCGGTCCAAATGTGGTCACCTCCAGTCGTCAAACTGGACCAGCCGTCCACAAAACCCATGTTGTGACGTGTCCCTGTCTTTTATACAATCTATGACAAACACTTAGCGATGCTAATGAACGCCGGCTCGATAAATATTCATGTGCGGGAAGAAACGGAGGCACACTTACAAAAAGGATGACACACATACACATTGTGTTTTCTAAAAGGTAGAAAAACACGGAGCATGACCTTCAGCAATTCATACTCTGACTCTGTGGTTCAGCCCACGTCAACACAGTGATTGAAGTAACCCTGAAATAAGGAATACTCCTGTTAATGGAGGCAGGGGAAGATGGACGCTCTCCGGATGGAAGTTACAGCACTCGAGGCGGTTTAGCAAAGTCTCGATCTTGTGTTTAAATAAAAATACTCCACTGTTAGGAGGAAGACCTGAGACATTCCACAACGTCTACGTACAGTATGCCCTCTTCCTTGTACTCAGGAGCCAGCTAATCATTCCTACCGATGTTTGCTTTGTGGCGTTCAGGGGACGTCGCCTCATCGCTACGACGGTCCAGTTTGCATAGGACTGAATCAATAAACACACAAGCATCATCAGCCGTCGTCAGCTCTGCTGCTGCAGAGTGGATTTCCACTTGCATAGTAAAAAAGTTTGGATAAACGTAAGGAGTTAGATGACGATGATTTTGAGGGCTAAATGCTGTAAAAGACTGTCGATCAGTGTATTCACTTACTGTGTAAACAACTACTCATAATATTCTTCTATCATGATTTATATTCATGATTGTTTGGCAGGGAGTTAAAGCTTAATCAGATATCTAAATGGCTGTACTTTCTGCAGGATTCGTTCCAAGGATTTATTACGTGGCTCGCGACCAATTCCTTTTAATCAAACTGTGCAGCGCTGGTGTCTTAAATTTGTCTTGCATTTTAAAAAAACAAAATGTTATGCTGATTTTAAGGGTGCATAAAAGCTATAAAAACACAGATTGTAGGCCTGAAAGAACGCTGCCATTTATCACAGCGACGTGTTAGTTAGAGCGTTTACCAACCATAACTGCGCATAAATGGTCCTTCACACATCCTCCCACAGTTTACCTGCTCGGATCAGCCAAACGTAAATATCTAATGGCTTAATGGTGCAGATGGAGCAGAACCACTTTGTTATAATCTAAGTGACAAGCAGGAATTAAACAATACAGGATACAATGACTCATGTGTTTTCAGCTTGTTACAAACTGCATGGAAAGGCGAAAAATAGCCCTGGATTGCGTCTGCTAGGTGACATCCCTCCGCAGTCACACACACACATACAAACACACACAAACCCCCCCCCTCCAACACAACAAATTATTATGACAGTGACTGCTCATCCCGCCGGCTGCCTCCTCGTCAACGCTGGCCCAGATTTCATCAGATTATACTAATGACGTCATCACGCGTGTGTGTGTGTGTTTGTGTGTGGGCATTGTGCATGTTTGTGTTCTGTCAGCAGAGCATCTGATGTGTGTTGGTGTACTTTAAAAAAAAAACAACGTAATTTTACAAAAGCATCATCGGATAAAAAAAATGCAGTTCAACACAACAAAGCGTTTGACTGAGTTTCGTCACACGTAACAAAAGGCTCCACAGGCGGCGACTCGCGTGCCTGCTAACACAGGAGGTGCATCTGTTGTTCTGCAGGCCACTGAACCTCAACAGCCGTTCATGCCTTTAACGCGTGTCCAGTGAAAACTGTCATTTAGAGGGACTTTAACACGCAGAGAATATAGTGCCGAGCAGGCGTGACGTGGCTCGGTGTCGTCACACTGACGTACCCACGATCCGCGGCCGTAGTTTACTCACAGGAAACAACACTGGAATAGCCGAAAGGACGGAAGCTGAAAATAAAACGATGTCAAGGTGATTTAACAAATTCTTCTTCTAACGAAAGGATGAAAAAAAAGCATTCGGAGATGCATCAGGACGGCCGCTCTGCCTCCCAGCGTGGGAGCAGGCAGGCTGGTGACATGACACCAACTTCTGAAGGTAATTGGAACTTAAAGGCCGCGAGCAGCCGGTGTTCAGCAGTACTGAAGGATACGGATCAGATAACTCAGATCAACACATTTACAGTGTCTGTATTTTTTTTTTTTAATTAATGGAGGTGCATTAGCTTATTAGCTAAAAAGCTCTAGCAGGAGAACAAAGGCAGTCGATTGGGACATTTGTTTATTTTGCTTTTATGGTTATTTGTTCCCACAAAGTAGAGGTCATTAATAAAACAATAGCTGGACTGTTTTAAAGCGTTTCAGCCTTTTAGTTTACAAATTCAAAGGTACAAACATGTTTGATAGGTGAGCGTCGTCTTGTTTGTCGATGGGCCGATGGCAGTCAACAAGTTTTTGGCCCATAAATCAGCCCATCTTTAGTTGGCTGCAGTTCTTTTACCGATGTTTGTTTGAAATGCATTCAGCAGGCTCAGGTGTCATTATTTGTCTCCATGCTAATGTGCAGGAGACATTAGCCAGACAGCTGTAATGGGCTGCAGCCTGTGTCTCCTTTTGTGTAATGGTGCAGTTTACTGCCTGGCTGATAATCAGTGTCACCGCCAGCCAATGAAACTGTGGTGACATCTCTGCTATGTGAAAATCATTTTCTCTCTGTCTTCCTCAGCATTCTAGGAAAAAGAGGATTAGTGGCACTGAGGGGGAAAAAAATGTTTTAGTTCTCACTTTTTTTTCAGAATTCCGAGAAGAATTCTGCACAGAAGTCGGTAATCATAATGTTTTCTTTACAGTGCCACTAATGATTTTGGTGGGCATTCCCGTTGCCACATGCACGGACTCCAGAATGAATAAAATACATCGAAATATAAAAGCATGGGCACAGAAAATGAGCTACAGTGTATTCAAGAAGACTTCAGGAGGATTTCCCTGCAGCAGTGGCTTCTGCTAAGTAGGTGTCGAATAAACACTACAATCATAACCACTCCACAAAATGCACGATAATTACGACAGATAAAGACTGTGAGAAAAGCGTAAGAAGATCTTTTCCCACTTATCTTATTGGAGCCTGAGAAAATGCACCGGCTTGTCACAGCTATCCGAAGCTATTGGCTAGTGATGACCCTGACTAAGCCATTTTCTGCTGCCTGTGCACTCGTCTCTCTCTCTGCCAGAAGCGCCAAGAAGATTTGGATGTCCTCACAGATGCCAGTATTTCAAGCTTTCGACACGCAGGCTTTCACTGTCTGTATGCCTGGCAGCATGGAAAGAATTTAGAGGGGTGGGGGGGGGGAATAAAAACCAGCATCCTCTTCTCGACAACTTGCAAATTACGCTACAAAGGCCTCGCTCGCGGTCTCTGATGCATTGGCTACGTCGCATTCCAAAAGGGACAATGCCACTAATTGATTTGCTTTCTGATCCCAAATTAGCGAGTAAAGAAGGTGCCTGTTTGCATTTTCCACCTGTTCATCTTTTTGATGAGGAGTTTCTAAGAGAGCAACAACCTTTGGAAGTACAATCCAGGCCATTCTTCCCCAAACTAAAAACAACCTCAGTGAAACGCCAGCCTGACCGGAGGCAGGGAGGTAAGTGAGATGGACAGGAATATTCAATGGCGGGGGAGATTAAACGACTTGAAGACGAGCCCCTTCATCCTCTCGGCGCGGCCGTGTGCGTGCGACTGGTTTGATCATTTACATCTCTGCAGCTGTCGGACGCAAACCCCATAGAAAGTGATGGAGTGGAGGTTTAAATGTGACCGTCAATCACATTAGAGGCTCCCAAAACGCAGATGTGGTGGTTAGATTAAAATTCATGCGTGTGTTCTTCAAGTGCTCGAGCAGCAGTGTTGTTCTCCAGATTGAAACATCTCAAGATCTTTTGATGGATTACTGAGACGTTCATGCTTCCCAGAGGACATCGGTTGTCCTCTGCATTGTGCAACCGTGAGGACGGCGGTTTTGTTTTCGTTTTGGATTGATTGCCGCGATGTGCAGCGCCGATACCCGCGGTCACAAGAGGATGCGTCTTATAATCCGAACGTGCCCGCTAAACATAGCAGGGGAGCAAGCGCGTCCACGCGGCGCCTCGAGTGAGGCTGCAGAACGGGAGTGTTCCTCTCTGGTAATGAGATAAACTGCATTAGAGAGGCTCTCGGAGAGCGGAAACCTCTGCAGAGGTGCATGTAATAATTCCTCAGAGACAAAAATATATAATCCACCACTGCACCAAAATATGGTGGGTGAAGTTTCTAGACGAGCAGCCTGATGTGGTGAAGGGAACCTTCAAAATAAAATGCAAAACAGATCCGTCCTCAAATAAATATGCCATTAATTATTCATCTATTTATTATAATCCCGCTGTGAGTCGACGACTCCACCCCCCTCGGCAGAGGTAATGAATTGCTTCTGTCTCTTCTTGTAATCAATTTTAAGACGAGTATCAATAACACTTCTGTAGACGGTGCTTGTGTCAGTGCTGCGGATCTGTACGGTGTCAAATCCTGCAGGAAATAAGCAAATAAAAGAAGCTTCACTTTCATTCTGTGAACTATTTGCCGAGCTTATCGCAGCATGTTGCTCTTCAGCTTTGCTGCACCGCCGCGTTTATTAATCTATAAATGTGATTTTTTTTCTTGAATGCGTGTTTGTGTGGGGACGTATGGAGCGCGGCGCTACAGATAACGGAGCGTCAGACGCTGTCCGCGGTGCTGAAATCATTTCCGTAGCTAACTTGCCCTCGGGGACGTTCATTCATCTTTCCCTCTGTCTGTCTGACACTCACACACACACACACACACACACACACACACTGGGAAATCATTGTTAAGATACACACAAAGTTTGATCTGCCCTGGATTCAATCCCAAACTCACTTTCATTACACACATCTAGACGTTCTGTACTACGATGACCCGGCTCAGGGGGAGGACGGGCACGAGTGGTGACCTGAAAAAAAACCAAAGGACCAATAACAGCACGAGAAGCCATCTAATACCACAACAGCCCCGTCACTAAGGCAACAAAGCCAGACTGATGCCTGACCTCCAGCTGTCTATCCATTTTGTGCTCAATTAGCAGAGGACTCTCTCAATCGCACACGAGCAGAGATCTGGGCCGCCGTGACCTTTTTTTTCTTCCCCACTAATTAAATTACTAATAAATCTAGACACTAAATTCCTCTGCCACAAAAGAGTGGGTGTGAAGGTCAGGAGAAGAGGCCGAGTCGAGGGAAACGGCATCGGAGGGGTCTGCTGATTCATCCCCCTCCAGGCGCCTCCGGCGGGGCGACATTCATCCAGCTGCTTTTACAGGAAAACTAAAGATAACATGGATGTGACGAATGTTGCTTTCTTTCCCTCTGGTCAACTTGTCGGGTTCAAGAAGCATTGATGCAATCTGTATCTGTATCTATAGTGAGATTATATATAAGTAATATCAATGTTCTTTAAGTCGTCTTCAAGGCTGTAAGCAGGCTGTGACAACCAGTCAAGTTTTCAGTTAATAGAGATGTATGTGTCTAATAAATAATCTCCAGTGAGAAACATGCTGTCTTCAAGAGAAGAGGATTGTTTGAGAGCTACATCACGTCAGCCGAAGCTCAGTATCCCCAAAACTAAGGAGCTTGTGGTGCACGATGAAAGTAGCAGTCGACAACCCTTCAAATATGGACGACGCAAACGCAGAGGCTGTTCTCTCCAGTCACCGCAGGTCCGGGGTGGACGCCCACGATCAGTGTCGCCCATTCAGTGCGGGAACATGTGAGATACGGTCGGCCTTCTGTTCCTGAGTTCTGGTGCTGATTAATGGCCAGAAAAGAGCTTTTTGCAGAACATGATGTCACATTGACCTTTGGCCCCCTTTTTGGACATAAAATGAACATCGATGTCCGTCCATGCTGGTCATTGGATTGAGACGAGGATCTTTCCCTCACACAACTGCCACGCCTGCCACCTTGGCACCAGTCGTGTGTGTTCCCCCCCCCCACCTTCCTCTGTGTCCTCCCTCCCTGCAGCCAAAGAGCAACATGAGCAACATGGTGATTTACGCTCGCGAATGCCACACAGGAATCATAACGACTTCATTGACAGGCTGTAAACTGCTCTTGTTTTTTGATCCCACGTGAAATCAATTTCACTTCCGCTCTAATCGGACTCATTGATCCCCTCGTTAAACCCAATCTGGGAAATTAATGCAAATACGATGCTCGGTTAAGTTGCATTGGAATCAAACGCTATGAAAGCAGCGTTACCTCGAAATGAACTGACTGAAAGAAGATGATGCAAAAGGTCAGAGGCAGAGGGAGGGAACAGATGGATGTCCTAACATGTCATCGCAGTCGACGACTGAGCGAAGCCCGTCCACCACCACCGCCGCCGCCGCCGTCGTACTCCGTCCTCCGTGCACTCGTATCTGTGTTAAAACAACCCTGAGCGCCACCGAGCATTCACACACTGACACACACATACAGTCACCATCTGTCACGCTGCAACCTCCCCGAGCTCGCCTCTCCCTCGCCGTCCTGCCGGGACACATGCTCACTAATGATCCCATAACTTTGTTACCACCTCATTATGGCGGTTAGTAAGCGCCGTGGTTAGATTTACCACCTTCTAATGGACTAGCGGTGCGGACTCGTCCTGCCTGACAGTCGTATCGATTCACTGCAGCGTGACGAACGGACCGGTCGAGCCTGCGTGGTGGAAGCGCTGACCTCCACCTGCTTCCTCCAGCTACTGACATCGTTACGTCCATCTGCCTCTTCGGGCTCCTGCATGCGATTATATCGCAGTGTTGTAACATTAATGCAAATGTCTGCAGACAATAAAAAAAAAAAGGCTGTTGTTTACAACTCCGCAGCTCTCTGACTGATGTGTTTACACACACACACACACACACAGATCTATTGTTTCACACCACCTGGGAACTAATATCACAGCTAAGGGACTTGCCAGCGAGCAAAATACAAAAGCCAGATCTTGAATACCAGACAGGAGGAGAAAACATGTGCCAGATAGCAGCGAGTGGGGACGATGCCGAGTTACCCCCGTGCGGTCACTTGGGTCGGGCAGTAATACGTATGTTATCCCAGGGTTTTTTAAAAATAGTAACAGTGTCGGTTTCCATACCGTCATAAAGAAATTCTGCTGCACAAGCGTGTAGCTTTATAAAAAAAACAATGTACACAGCACATCCTGTCAAAGTCATTGGTGCAATCTGCTCCAATGGGAGACTCTCGTCGGAGGCTGCGCCCAGGAGACGGAGGCTCCCATTGGCTCGGATCGGGGTGTCAATTGAAAGGAGAATACGTGCATACTAGTAATGTTATAGCCGGAATATTAGCAATCGGTGGATTTATATGAGGCTTCGTAGGTGTGTTACCTCGACTTCCGAATCAATCAAACCACTTTGCAATGTTGCACCACACTGAACAACCGTTGTGTTCATAGCATGCTAGATACTTGACATTCTGACCGCCCGCGGGCGTCTGTTGGGTCGAGAAGGTTAATCAGCCGTCAACACCATGATTCAAAAAAATCTGAGGAAGGTTTATAAGTGCCGAGCGTGCAAATGAGCGTCGTCTTTATACCGTTTTCAGGACGGAGAAAAGCAGCGCGCGATGATTTCACCTATTGCCGAATTGTTTCCTTTCAGTGTCGACAGCTGCTCTACATGTTTATTCCAGCTGACTGGGGGGAACCTCTCAGGGGAACACCGTCAGTCCGTAGCTCGATGAGGACCGAACCACTCGCTACTCCGGGTGGAGTCCGGGTCAGATTAGCGCGGGACAGACTGAGCATGCACAAGTCTGACCTGAGAGGTTACCGAGCGTTTAAACTAGCCCGATGACCTTTTTTTGGTTAGGAGATGACCAGTTGGTCTTTGGAGCGGATAATCCCTGGAACAGCTGGACGTAAAGCCCGACTGACGCCCCGCCCATGTACACAAACAGTCAGCACTCCCGCTGCACGTACAGCCGAATTCATTTGTATAACGGAGTTCGCCGAACTGAACAATGTCGATGTGGTTGTGGGAGTTTTCATACGTGCTGCAACAATCATCCGCAGAGCTCCTGGCTGCAGATTATCCGGATTATCACGTAAGCGTCGACGTAACACGGCGATTCTATAGGGACAAAGACGTACATTGGTAATTGCGTAATTCACATTTCACATGCTGTTCTTGCAAAGAAAAAGTTTTCTATACGAGAGAGGATGTGTTGCAGCCTCGCTAACATAAATAACAGGACTCTGTGTGCTTCCTCTGTGCCGCACATTAGCCGTCTCCTCCTTGTTCGGCTGCCCGCGATGCCTCCACATTCATCGGCCCTTGTGCCTGATTTAGCCAGCGCCTTGGGCCCTGCAGCAACTGTCGGTGGTATAGAGGGCCATGTAAATGTCACCGTCTCCGAGGCTGTGCTCTGCAGAGCGTGAAATGAAATCTGGCAGAGTTTTAGGGCCCTGCCTTTCCTCACATGGACATTCCACAGTACATGGACCATATATAAAACCGCCCATCCCCCCCCCTCTGTCTCCTTTCTTTATCAATTATTCATGTGACAGGTTCCTTCCAGGCAGCAACAAATATTTCCCCAACACGGGGCCCACGTTATCAGCTGTAACGGGAAATTGGTTATCTTTGCTAATCCAATCTAATCCCACGGATCATGCCACCATATCAGGATTACCGCATGTAGTACGCATGTACTGAAGAATGTACACACAATACAACAAGTACGCTTGATATCCAAGCAGCTGGGATACATCTACGCGTAATATATGTAAACACTCGACGTGTTAACGCCGTCTCGAGACGCGCGAGACCGTTTTTAAACCGGCGCAGACGGAAGATAAGTAGTTCAACGAGTGACTGCCGGGAAGCTCGACGTTGGGTTTCCTCCACTGGGAAGACTGGCAGTGTGCTTGAAGGGTTATCTCTCAATTAAACTTGAGTGCACGGAGGGGCTTTCAGCCGCTGCCGGCGCTATTTTGGATCCAAAACAAGCGTGTCAAACATCCCCGCTCAGACGGTTTTCGCCCCGCAGACGATCTCTCGCAGGATCTTGTTGTCCTGGATTGGATCAAGGTAAGCTCATGTATTGTGCACGCGAGGGGGGGAAAGAAACGACCGTCTGCTGCGTCTGAATTTTCAGCCCTGACATTCAGGCCACGCGAGCCTCTGACCTGACTGGTGTCAGCGTTTCAACGAGCCCCGTGTTATATTCTATCCAAACGTGATGAGATCAATTAAAACCAAATATCCACCGTTTGTTCCACCCATTGTTCAGTTGACCCTCGCTTGCTTCAAGCCTCCGCCGGCCACTTGCAGCGGGGCTCTTGCGCACGTTTTAAATAGGCTCTTCTATTCCATTTAGAGCCGTAGCTTCTTGCGGCTTATCTTGTGCAACGGCTTCTTAAATAAATCTCCCGGCTTTAAATAAACAGGAGCGGCGCTCACGAAGGCTTTCCTGGATGTTGGGTCACAGTCTGGACCTCCTGCCGGGACGCCGACATACGACTTCCAGGAACAATGCATTCTTATATCAGTGTTTGGTGCATTTAAATGGGGTTTAATTGAATTTTAAATGTCATTTTATTAGAAAGCAACGCCCTAACATCTCCCCGGACAAAATTACCGACAACCTGTGGATGAAATTGTGCACCAACTTCAAAATGGCTGAATGCGACTGTGACCACACACTCTGCCGCCACGTGACAGCGTCCAGCGACGCGGGCGGGGGGGGAAGTCGGTGTTGGAAAGATCTTCGTCACGCCCCTGATTCATTGCCATCCTCCTTCTCCTGTCACAGCCACTGGGATCCGGCCAAACCAGCTGCTTCAGGGCACTGGAGGAGCTGCGGCGTGGAGGGATGCTGGCAGGTCAGGCCGATCTTCATCAAACTGGTGATGTGAGGAACACGCTGCCACACGGATGGAACATCAGAAAGGCAGAAGATGGATTCAAACCTGTTGGTGTCGCCTCCTGGAGGTTTGTTTTCTAGTCCAACGATAGGAACTATGATGAGAACATCCACTGATTCAGCTTCTAAATGTTGTTTTCAGGTCATCGTCTCATTTTAAATGTAATATCTTTAATTTTCGGAGCGGCGCTTTGGCCGAGCCTCGGTTACCTTGGTTACCTCGGGCTGTGGGAGATTGCCAGAAGTAGTTGTAATCCCGTTCGTAAAGTAAAAGGATCTGCGACGAACAATTAAGCACTAAATAGCTGGATACTCTGCATTAGGAGGCAGGTTGGGGTGACGGATGAGTCCGACCTCGGACCGGGAGACGGCGGATCGATTCCCATCCGCGGCCGTGAGTTTCTCATTAACAACATCGAGTTGAGGGCGGCACCTGCGAGTTTCTCATCTGCAACCAGTAATCACCTCAAACCGAGACCACGACGCTGTGGTTGCTGTCCGGTGAGGCAGAAACAAGGAAGCTCTTTAGGAGAGGGAGAACTGAAACATTACAATTGTCAAATAGTTGCTGATTAATTTTGTGTCCATCGACTTATAATTAATAATATAATAATGCTTTTTCATCCGATAATAAGTTGATTGACCGTCTATTGAACGACGTCCTGCTCATCTCCTTCAATCGTTGAGCGGCCCCCATTAGAGGAGGTTAAAGGGCAATTCCAGCAATTTAGAACTGCCCTTCCATGTAATTGAAGGACCCGCGAGAAACACATGAACGAGTGAAGCGGCGGAGGTCAAGATATCCGTCCTTTTAGTCCCCGGACACGAGTCGAGCACTTGATGGCACATTTCCCACAATGCAACTCAATGTTATTGTTCATTAGACACAATGTCGGTGAAACGACCTTTGCCACACTTATCAAACCCGCCGTTTATCAAACACATCAGGGACGTTTGAAGTTGTTTTTTTTTTTTGTTTTATTTTAAATGCCAAAATGATTCAAACAACGCGAGCTCTTCGGTACTTGGAGGAAGCGGCGTCGGTGCCGTGTGTGCGGGGGTGAAACGTGTTGACCGGAGATGAATCGCGGCCCTTTTTCCTGTTCCACCAATCATCCAATCCTGGCAGCTAATGATGATTCGCCGCAAAATATTATCCTCCACGTAATAACTCATCCGGGAGCGCGACTCGGACGAAAATACACCTTGTAAAAACGTCGGGATCATAAGAGAAACTGTCAGATCATAGAAGTCCGTCTATTCAATAATGAGATATTTATGCTATTAAACACTTTTCTCTGGCGCTCCGCTGATAATACATCGTCAAGCTGGCAGTTAATTTAAATTTATCCTCCATTTTATTTACAGTCCGAGCATTTATTCTAGCGTGAATACAATAATAAGATGACATATCGATAGCGGCAGACGTTGGTCTTTTGTCGTCCGTCTCTAAAGAAGCCGGATTACCTTAATAATCTGCAGCATTTCCCGGCAGAACCGTAAGATCTTGTCAGAATCTTCTCAAAGGAGGCGTCAGCCAGCGTCTCTACTCACCGTGAGGGCGAGTTGACGAGCCGTCTACCTGTCTGCACGGAGACGAGAGGCTAACAAACATGCTAACAGACGGATAAATATGCATTATATAGGTGTATCTATTCATTTCAGCCTGAACTTTAACGTAACGCCTTTCATATATATGCATGACAAGAACGCCACGCCGTTTCATGAAAAGGCTTTTTCAGCAGAAAATATAATACGTCTCCGGCCCAGCGACGTGCAGGAGCGTTCAGAAGTGAAGCAGCGAGGCGTCTCACCTGCCTGCGAGGAGCCTTTCATGCACAAAGAATATTAAATTCAAAGTGAGGCAAGTGAACAACCTGCGCCGAAAATCACTTTAACAGCAGGACTCCTATTTGACGGCTGATGATGGTTTGATATTCCTAACCAGGTTAGAGACGGAGGAACATTCTCTACACTGATGTTTGTGCGACCGCCGGACGGTCGGGGATTATTAACCATCGCTCGAGTTATTTAAGGCAACAGGAAATTCAATATTTTATGTTTTCAAAAGTTAAATGAAAGATTATAAATGGCATCTTGTAAAGCAGCCGAGCAGACGAGCAGTGATTCATAAAGGCAGTGTGGAGGATCCCCGAGCAGAACCAGAGACTTTAATTTAACAGTCAACTGGACGCCTGTTTATGCAGATTATCGTGTTGCTTTTCACTTAATCAGTCTGACAATCCGTCTATTTGTCAACACGCACACCTCCTTGTCACTCAAATTAATAAATACAAAGAAAAAGAAGCGGAATAATGTTGCACAATGTGACAATTAGACAGCTTTTTATCTGGATTATCTTCACAAATCTGACCTGCGTGTAATAACCGCACGCCTGTTCATCTGTCCAGTGCCGGTGTCTGGAGACGGAGAGGCAATTAAACACTTACAGGAACGTCTTCATCGCATATAATTACTGCAGATGAAGCGTCGTGATGAACTGGAGATCCTGGAGGCCGATCAGGCGGCCACGGTGCAGGAAGCTCTCCCCTGAAGCACACATCATATCTATTGTGTTTCTACAGTTCCCCGTTCCTCCATGATGTGAAATTATGTCCGCCTCTATTGGATTGCAGGGAAATCTGACACTGAAGCAAGACGCCGTGTGTATATAATCCATCACGAGCCAGTAAACCACAAATCTATGAGCAGATTCTCTGCATCACTTCAGCCTGTGACCATAAACACCACAATACTTCATTAAAACACTCCCTAATCCCCAGGATGACTTGTTCCCCCCCCTAGAGGAGCCACTTGCATCATCACCAGCAGGAGAATATCAGAACATACGTCTCTCAGCAGAGAGTGTGTGTCCCGAATGTCAACACCAACGGGGTGAGTGAGCTTTCACCCGACACACCAGTTCACTTACAAAAATTGGTTTTGCATTCAGCAGCTGATTCCAGCAGGGGAAAGAGATACGCATCTGTACCGAGAGCGAGCGGGGGGGGGGGGGGGGGGGGGGCCCCCC
>CAAKHC010004949.1:0-15902 GCA_901007825.1 Macroramphosus scolopax | reverse complement strand
GTGTAGTGGAGAACCTCTGAGAGCCCTGAAGGGACAATCCTTTCTTATTCCGCCTTCACCGGATGGACCCATCGAGAGACATGTGCAGAGGAGCATAATAACACACACACACACACACACACACACACACACACACACACACACACACACACACACACACACACACACACACACACACACACACACACACACACACACACACACACACACACACACACACACACACACACACACACACAAAGTATATGAACCCACAATAATATACAGTCCACATACAGGCTCCCTTGCCTGAGGCAGGACATCCAACACTGCGCTCTGGGAAGGATGACGCTCATGCTTTTTACTGAGAATTCACTGTGGTAACAGTTTTATTTGTATCTTTGCACTGTTGGATTGTCAGACCTTTGCTGGACTCTGCTACATACATTCTCCAGAACTGCTCTCATGCATCACTTTTAGGTTTGATAGCGATATTTTTCTTTTATGATATAATTCATCATCATTGAAGAATAATTTCCATAGATCATACCCTGCTGAGAACAAAACACAAAGCCTGTCCTCTGCCGAGCCTTTGATGGTGTGTCAGGTAATGCCAGGGATAATGACAGAGCTGGTGGCCTTTATTTCTGAAGACATCTGTTATTTAAGTGGAAATTGCCAGGTTTTTCATGAAAGAGTATTCACCCTGCCTTTGACTGTGGCTCTATGATTAATTCAGGAATGTCAGTTGCTGAGTAAATGCTTCTTTATTCTCATGTAAGTGGTCAATATTAATAATGCACAAGTGAGTCTAAGTTCAGCATCTGTCTTGGCAAAGTTCAACAGGCACGCTTGTCAGCACATCCCTTTTTAGTCGGTCTTATTCTCTTCTCTTTCCACCGCAAGCTCGACTCTCTATCCGCTCCCTCTCATTCTGTCCCTGACAGGCGCTGTATGGCTCTGACGCCCGTTCGGATAGAAGGATGTGGCCTATCAGCAGTAATTGGAGGAGCTGTGGCGGTTGGGTTTCTCTAAGAGGCCGCGGCATGATCGATCCCATGGATGGTGGAGGTGGGCAGACTAGCTGACAGTGCTGCATCCCCCACATCTCCTGATAGGTCAATGAGGGCCAAGCTGCATAGTACAAGCTGTCCTTTTCCAAGAACAATCATCAACGGCACAGGTCACCCTCGATCCCGAAGAACTAATAGTCATCTAGTTAAATCCTAATTACCCATTTGGTTCATTATCAACCTTATGGAAGCACGCTGAATTTAATGTCAACCTTCCATTATAGCCACATTAAAGAATAAAGGGAATGTCAGAAGCTTAATAGCGATTATGTGTTGTAATTATCTCCTCACTGATTTATTTGAATGATTTTACAGCAATAATCTCCGAATGCCCTCATATGTATTCTGTGAAGTACACAATGTAATTGCTCATCGTGTGTGGACTGACACTGAAAGAGCATGAGATGTGGATGATTGATGCCACAGAGACTTTTCACCAGCAAGATAATTTGCACACTTCTAACGATATGCAGGCTGGTGTCAATATCCCGCTGCGTTTTCTCCTCACAGCTTTGGAGAGAAGTCTTTGTTTGTCCTTGTGTTTATGGTTTCCTCCAAACTGCACTACGCTGAGCTCAGCCCGGCCATCTGTTGCCATGGCGATGTGCGGCAGCTGGGACTGATGGTGTGTCAGAACAGCATGGCCCAGGTTAAAACTAAAGAATGTTATTACTTCCACTGCTCTCTTTATCCACATCACTGTCAGATATGCGCCAATTTATCAACCAAAGATGGAGATGATATTTTTCTTGGGGATTGCTTTTGGCCTATTGGCAAGTAAGATGACATTCATTTATGTCAGTGAGTGATGTTTTTCTGTTTATATGTTTGTACAACATTAGCCTATCTGACAGCGTGATGAAGGGCTGGAAGACTTTGTAATAGTTCAGTTATTTATTTTAAAATGAAGATTTCTTTGTTTCCCTGACAAAAAAAAAAAGGGGAACAAATATCAACAAAAAAATAATACACAAAATAACATTGGTGTCAGCTATGATTTATTTTTTTTAAACTTTGTATCTGTACTGGCCAAGAACTGACGTACTTTGTGTAATCAGAGAAGACTTTATAGAACCTGCCGGCAGCTAAAACAACCACACCACCAAACTAGAAATGCACTCAGAGCGCAAACTCCGGAACTCGCAAACTTAAATAATATTTAGGTTTGCGGATGGAAGAAAAGTGTTAATCGTAGTTATTAACACTTTTCTTCCATCCTTCCCAGTAATCCTTTTATAATAATTAAGAACAGGCAAATAAAAAGGTTAATAATTCAACCGCAGTTTACAACAGGTTTCCTAACAGTCCAGGAGCAGCAGTAGTTCTGCTGATAAAACTCATAAATGCCCCAGAAAATCAATGCGCTACTCCATTGGGTGCCATTTCTGGAACAACGTCAGGCCTTACCGCAGGATTTCAGCCATATGACCACTTATATTGTGGCTGCATCGACTCATGTAGCTCTAACTCTGCTAAATCCCCTTCATGTCCAAACGTAGAGCCACATCTATTAAATTCACCATAAGGTCGAAGATAGCAGACAGATGTGCAAAAAAAAAGCTCAAGCCAGGACTCAACATTCATCTCACTGCCCACAGTGTGTACATGTTGAAGGATATAGAATGTTAACATATTCTCCTCGATCAAGAACGTACCAATTACTCATCTTAACTCTTACAATGCTGTTGAAGGTCATTTGAAATAAACTCCACTCTTTTCCTTTATAACACAAAACTTGAGAGTACTTATATTTACTCCTTTCAATTTTGTTTACTGGAATTCAAGCGTATTTCAGCTTTAAATGGTGTGATATGTGTTTCATACTGGCATTCCACCCACTCGCAGCCATTTCTATTACTGAGTTAAACATTACATTCCATTGAGTTTTTTTTTTTTTGCATTGCAGTTGGAGTTAAGAGCAGCACTCATCATCCAGGGGTTTGGCAAATACTTTTGAACAGCCTCCCCGTTACGCTACCTGCTGATCCCCCTCAGGGGGAACTTCTGACAGAGACAGAGGACAGGAGAAGGTTGTGGCTGTACAGACAATCCCCCAATATTATTACCTCTCTTCCCTCTGCCAAACACACACACACACACACGCGCGCGCACACACAGACACACACACACACACACACACACACACACACACATCCGAGTGAAGAATTTCCAGCCTCGGCAAGGGCTGCGGAGCTGTACAGGAATAACATTGGCTGAAGGTGCTACTGCCAAAATCTCAGTTGGTCTCTAGGGTATAAATAGATAATGACTTCTGGATGTGTCCTGTTGCAACATAGCAGAACTATAGAATGTATTGACAATAGTTCCTATTTAATGTAGCATTTTTAGAGAAACATTCGTTGCTTTCAATGGCAAGAGACACCTTCTCCCTGAACGTGTGGATAGAGTGTGAAAACTGTTTAGAAAAAAAAAAGAAGCTGTCAGCTATGTATGTCCGTGCATCTTAATAGTCCTTTACCCTTGGAGTGGCCAATGTGATGGCCGGTGTTGGTATTTTGAGTACCATTACACTAATAGCACACTTACTTCCAAAGTGAACCTCTCACTTGATGCCTTTCATCTTCACAGCTGTCACTCAACCTCTCAGGGTCATTTACAGCTTCTGCAAGAGTTCAATAGATCCTAGAGAGGCAGTCAAGGACAGGAGGAGGGGGGTGTTTACTTCATGGTAAATACTGCTGTTTGCACAATGCAGCCTTGTCTCTCATGTTGGGTTCAGGACATTACACTGTCAGAATGGTAAAGGCGTCAACAAGCATCACAAGACGCTAACAGAAGCGTTGGAGGTGATGACACCCTGCAGGCTCGGAGTTGAGTCGCCTCCCTGCACTGAATAATTATAAGCTGCTATTATCATAATGTTGGTAGTGAAAGACATCACGCCTATGCTGCTGCTAATATTTCTCATCTTAACTTTTTTTTCTTTTCACAAGCACACTTTCTGTGATTATTGTTCACGACGCCTCTGCTGACGCTAATTCTTCAGTGTTTACAGGGATTACAGTTTTATGAGTGAAGGTCACAAACTGGCAGGAAAGATCTCTGTTGCTCATGAATCATTCAAATCCATCACTTGTTATTAAACCTCATGTACAATGCTTCAACTTTTAAGAAGCTGTGTCAACCTAAAAGTGTTGATTGAAACTTTTTTAATGAGATACATGTACCGGTATCTGTGATTGGCAGAAATTTAGAATACCAGTGTTTTAGCCTGGTGACTGGGTTTAAAAATACCTTCACAACAATTAGATGATTTGATGTGACATTTGATTCAGAAAGGAAGGTACCAAGGGGATGAATTCTGATGATTTTTGGTGACTCACTTTGTAGTGCCATCAGCAGGTTCTGATTGAAGTGCCTCCACATCTCTTGGATGGATTGTCATGAAATGTGGCATCAATGTTCATCTACAAAATACACGATGGATATCTGGGGAGCACCGGTCCTGCACGTCCCTGCTCCGACACACCTGATTCAAATGAAGGGCTCGTTATCAGGCTTCTGCAGAGCTTGATAACGAGCCCTTCATTTGAATCAGGTGTGTTGCAGCAGGGGGCAGGGGGACTTTTCAAAGCAGCCTCTTAGAGCCGGTCCTCACCTTGTTGCCAGATTTTGTCTCATGTTCTACTCTAGATTGTAGCCTAGATTAGCATGGATGCAGTGTTTTCAGAAACTTGTCAATAACCTAAATACATTGTCCACTGATGTCACATTGAAGCGTCCTGCACCTCGATCATATGGCCGATATAGTTCACTCCTCAGTTGCATGTGACAGGCTAAAGACGCCTGTGGCCGCTGGTGCAGTCAAGCAAACAATAGGAAAATCCATCTAACATGCTCTAACAATTGAAATCTGTGCGAGCTGCAATTATATGTTGCTCCCCAGGGTACGCTCCTTGACACTCTAAAAAGGTAATATACCTCCTGCCTTAGAACATGCTCACATGATTCACACTCCCGGTCTGCATAATTGCAGGGGCTTGGGGAAATTGAAGGGCTGTGCTACTTATAAAACTGGGGGCTTAAGCAGTGAAAGGAACATTGAAAAGAACATGGATGTCCTTGTAGGATCAGTGTCTCTACACAGCTCGGACAGCCTCTCACGTATTGATAAAGACACGGTTTACAGTTCCCTCACGGCGTCGTCTGACAAGCAGCGGTCTGAGCAGCGTGATGACTCCTGGTTTAGATGGACTCGGCTTAATGTATTTCTCAGCTACAGTAAGACGCAGGTGTGTGTTGTAGATGTACAAGTTTATTTCCAGACCAGACACGATATCTTTTCCTGTCTATCTTTTCATGTTTGACACGAGTCAGGTTTGGAGACCCGTGACGGAAAATGCATGGCGGCAAATTTCTTATCAGATGAATCAGTACCGACAGGTGCGATCAGAAAAGAGACAAATGACGTGCTGTCTATCCTTGTCTGACGTCCGCAGGCCTGAAAGAGCACTGTCTGGTTGACTCAGTGCTCTTTCAGGCACTACTTCACATTCAGCCAGGGGATTTTGACCTCTGTATTCGGATTGCAAGATGCTTCCTCCACAGAAAACAACGCGAGCCGGGTGGTGACTACTAGTCACCACTAGTTAAGAGTTTAGTTATGAGTTTAAGTTGCTGAAAGTAATGCTGGCGACTCAATTGATTTGATGCAGCATATCATTACTTGACGAAGGCTACGTTTTCTAGGAAATCATCTTCATCTCTGCATTGTGGAATATTTACATCTGATTTGATGCAGAGTGAATAGAACTTGGAGATGCAACAAGTCAGTTTAAATTGTTTTATCACAAAACAGCAAAGCATCTACTCTCCTGTGGTGACGGTTAAAAGATGTGTTAATCGATTTGATACACGCCAGGGACTGCCAGTCTAGACCTTTACTTTTAGCGTTAACAAAGACATTTTTGTCAGATGGGTGATCTCTTGACTGCGAGCCATTACAGCCTCATTCAAAGTGATCAAACCCAGAAGAATGATCATCATTTGGGCCAAAAACTCCCTTCGCATTGCCTTTTTTTTTTGTTTAGAGCCTGCATGAGAAAAAGACTCTATCGGTTTCTTTGTTCCTTCCACTTAATTGCTTCTGAGCTAGATGTCAGCTCAATCCTCGGTACGAAACTGCTTCTGTCTGACTTGCAGGATGAGTTTTTCCGCCATTAAGAATATCCTGATTCTACAGTAATTGCTAGTATTTTGTGAGACAGACGCTCTAATGAATGGAGGGATATGCCGACATAGCAGATCCCATTACAAACACTGGAGGTAGAAATGTGGTCTAATTGCTGAGTGGGATAAAAAAAGGAACTTGTTGCATAAATTTCAGAGGCAAAGAATCTAATTGCAAAGTGTTGAGGTAAAGGAAGATAAATACTCTTATCTGCTTGGGTTAGTGAACGGATTAATAACAAATCAATTACCTTGTGGACTGCAGATACATGTGTGTATACAGCACGCATTGGTGCATGTACCTCTATTGTGTTAAAGTAGGTGTATACGTGGATGACTTCAAGTGTTTTAGGAAAGCAACATCTACTTAAGAACTGACCTGTCACACCAAGACGGCATGTTCAGTGAAGCTCCCTGTGGACGCTCAGCCGTGCGTAACACTTGCTCAAGGCAAAAACAAAAAGGGCTTTATGAAGTGACTGATAGGATGTACTGCGGCGGTGGGTGTGAGACCCAGACTGCCACAGAAAACAAACTTCAGAGTGAGAGACATTGAATTTTATCCCATTTCCGAGGGGTAACTGCAGTGTACGGCATGTATTCCTGCTATTTATGTCCACGCGGCACACGGCAAAAAGTTTCATCAGCAAGTAAAGAGTGCACTCCTAATAGAATTTGGTCCGTTCACAAATGCTTATGCTTAAACACATTATTACAACAAAAGCACTGTTCTGTCAAAATCTCATTTCCGAGTGTTTGTGGAAATGTGTTAATCATAATAATTAACAGGATGCCGTTGCAAGGGAGCGACGTTGTCAGGTTTAATTTCAGTTGTCTCTGGAAAATGTCTTCAGACAAATTGCAGGTGAAAACGAGAGGCATACAAATCCACATTGCAACATGAGCGTAAAGTGAGAGGGTCTGCAGGCAAGCCAGCAACAGAATTAGTGCGTCAGATCCAGCAAAGATTCTCATTTGTTTCTAATCTCGAGGAGCAGTGAAGCTTGCTCCCTCTTCCTGATACGGCATTGTAAGTTGGTTTTTTTGCACCTTATAAAACAGTGCAAGGAAAAAAATTAAAAGATTTCAAAACAGAATCTTTAAGAATGTAAGTGTGCTATGATTGATGAAGGTAATGATGATGATTAATGTTGAGTAAGTATAAGGTATTGTGTAATTAAAGGCTGTGCAATGCATGGTTACTGATAATGCAGGTTCCTAATAATATTTTTAAACAAAACAGAGCCAAGCACAAAATTCAATTAGACTGAGCAAATGTCCCTTATCCAATCCATTTGCATATGATGTTGCACAGCTTTGAACACTAAGCACAACGTGCAATTAAACAGCTCCGCCTCAGTAAATAAAGCAAAACTTTCATCAAAAGCGATATATCCACTGTGATTATTTACCACCCTGAGCACTCAGCAAAAATCAATAACATGTGCAAACATCAAACCAATCAAGATTTGAAACACATCACAGAGCCAATTGTGGTAAGAATTATCCTGGGAAGTGTAAGAGTTTATGGATTCCTTTGCATTTAGGGCATGGGTGGTTTAAGCTGCAAAATGAAAGTCAGAGTCAAAGTCAGAACATAATTACACCAACCAATGCGTGTGTGCACGCATGAATATGCCCTTGAGTGTGTGTGTGTGTGCGTGTGTGTGTGTGTGCGTGTGTGTGTGTGTGTGTGCGCGCTCACAGTTCTCTTCACTTGCCGTGTAAATGGAGGCTGATCAGCTCAGCCTTTATGAAGCCAGTGACAAGTTTTACAATGTAAAACTGCATTAATCAATATACTGAAAGTTAAGTAAAATTACTGCGAAGTGTGAAAAGGTCTCCCTAATGTCAAATGAGTAATAATTATAAGCTAGAGGCTCTACTGACTTCATCTTGCGTATTTAATTATTTAGGTTTTATAGCAACAGTAAGTCTGAGGTTTAGTTCCCATTAATTCTCTTTCGGGGACATTTTCAGCGTAACAGCCCTGAACAAAGCTGCACACTATCGGCTGAGTGTTGTGTCAAGGTGCAAACGTGTCTAAATACTTGGTTTAACTGAAACAAGGCTGCGTCAAGCAGTTAGTAAAGACTTTATGACACAAAAGATAGCATTTAAATATTGGTACATTCCCTATTTGACCAATTAATCCAATGATGAATGTGATGTCGCTGACTATTTGCAAAAGGCCGTTACAGATTTAATCTAAGGTGTGGTTGTGTATGTGTTGGCTTCTTTTTGTGATCTCTATGATGACTTCATGCATATGAACATCGCAAACAACCAATTGTGTCTCAAGAAGAACCAAGCAAAGACTTTTAGAAAACTTAGTGGATCCTCGATGATCCAACGGAGACAGAAACCGAAAAACATAACTAATGAATACACTAGAAACTGGTGGACAGACATGAAGCAGGCAAGGACGTGATTGGACAAGGGAGCAACGCCAGGCAATATAAGTAATTAACAGTCAAGATGGAGACGAACAAACATGAAAAACACAAAGCCTAAGGTCAAACAGAACAAGACACATGAGAGATGAACTTACCAAAATAAAACATTACACAACACAAAATATAACAGAGGAGTATATGCTAGGGAAATAAGGACAACACATTTAAACTTAAACCAAGAAGAGAATGAATCTCAAAATGAGTCAAAAACAAGAAGTTCACTGCCAAATATAAACTAAGGGAGTCCAAAACAAAAGTGAAACTGCACAGGATTATGACAATGGTAAAGCACAAAGCCTTAGAGCAATGTAGTAATGTTATGTATGTGTTAAAACAACACAGTAGTTCTAGATTTAGAAAGGAGAAATGGGCACTTCCATGTTTTAACTAATAGAATGGTCAGTACATATTTGTAACGGGTCATGGGGTACGTCAGCGGATAATGGAAAGACTGAAGTTGCACTTCAACATTAACGACCGAATCGGAAACCGAATCCCGTGGTTAAAATAATCATGTATGGCTGTTTATGTAAGTGAAAAACATAACGTGTGACCACGGAATGTACATTTGAAATTGTCTTTTATCTGTCTTCCTGAAGTGTAATGTGTTTGAAAGGTGAATATAAGTGTGTATTTCAAAAAGGTGCATTTGGCCTCAAGCATTATTCTATTCATGATTCCATAAGTGGTGCGTCTCTCCATAATGTCCCATGCATAAAACACACCAGAAACTCTAAATATGTTTATGTAAAAAGGCAGGAAGAATTGAAAATGGGAGTGAAACATGACTGATTGCGGTAGCTTTAATGTAATGGTGAGGAAGCAAATAAACACACTACTCCCTCATCATTCACAGCAAGGTGCCCTTGAATAAAATATGTAATGCAGTGTTTTTTTCTGCTTCTATCTCTCTGTGCATATTACAAATATTGACAGACCAACAAGATTGAAACTAACATAAATGCCCGTCTCCCTGCGCCTGGCTCCACGTGACAGACAACTGACTTGATTATAACACAGGTCCGTCCCTGTGGTGTCACTGTGAGTGTTCCTCTGTAATGTGCCGGACACAAACTGTACACTTAATATGTGTATGATGTGCAACATCTCATCTGCTTTTGGTTCAGCTGTTTCAATGTCAAATGAGCAAGGCCACAATAGCTTGGTGGTAAATAAAGTCAAATCTCTTGATTGATGACCTTTTCCTCTATTTATGTTCTCAGTCAAGCAAATATATAAATGTTTATAATGGAGTGATTTCAAAAGGTTTTGCTATTAATAATAACAATAGCCTGTCTAACATGGATATACAAAGTGCATATAAGAAATTATTCTTCTCAGCAAAGCTCTTTTTTTCCTCCCTTACGACCAGCGCACTCCCCTTCCATTTCTACAGACTTCTAACAATATGAATTGAAGCCTCCAGTTGATACGGGGCTTCAAATAAAATCACTTCTCCCTACTGCCTGCTTCCTCACAGATCCAAATGCAAAATGTGATTTATGTCTCCACAGCCTCCCTCAGACGCATCTGTCCCTTTCTCACTGCGCACTTTTAAGTACCAATTTAGGGCCTTATTGAACTCAGCTTAAAGTGCAAAGAGCAATTTGTCATACAATTCATCGCTGAAGACAAGAAGTTATGAGTTTCTTTTTTCTTTTTTTTTTATGAACTGTGAATGTAATAAGCCAGTTGAGAACATTAGGATGTATTCTAAGTAGTCTTTGTCCTTTTTGACCGAGCTGGGACTTCCACCAAAGCTCCTACCCTTCTCACCCCTCAGCAGGGGCTTTGGTGCTCATTTGTCACCGGGGCCACCAGGCCCGAAGAGGTTGTCTGGTTTTGATGAATGGAGCGAGGGCCTCGGCTCTTACTCTGCCATCTATCAGCTCCTGTAGATGTACAGCATAAACGACAGACAGCTCTTGTCGCTCTGGTGGAGCCGTGACATCCCCTCTGATATCAGTCAGACCAGATATCTGGCTTGTTTTGTTAGTGTTGTGTTTTTGCTGTTTTTGGAAGGATTATAAAGTACGCAGTGCATTGCAGTGCAGGCTTACAATGGACTGGAGAGACGTGCCACGTTTCAGATGCTTCCCATCAGTGCACTACAACAAAGAGTTCATGTTCGCCCCAGTGATGCATTTATTAAAGCACAGGCTGTACTACTTATGACTCATGTTGTGGTGTTTATTGTTGAACCTGAAAACCAGTGAGACAAATTAAACCTACCGGAACTTTTCTTCTTTTGTTTTTTTTTTTTAAAGTAGCAGAGTTTTTTCAACCAGCAGGCTTTCACAGCATTTCTCCTGTATACATCCTAAGTATTTCACATCTTTGCTTATCCTGCAGCACCTCTAAAAATGTCAGGTACTGAGAGGGAAAATAGCTACAAAGGCAATGCAAGCTCTCAGATGTAATAGAATTACAGAATCTGCCAGACTGGAATCGAACGACAAGAAGTTTCTGACAGCTCAAACTTGGGTTTTTCAGGCCTGTGTCAGAGCTCCAGACTCGCTGCCTGCCTGACTCGAGACCTGAATGCATAAAAAGACTTTACTTGAGACGTGAAGAAAGAAAAGCTGACTTGACTTTCTGACTCATAATTGATAAAAAGCAACGAACAAGTCAAATCAATCGACTAAATTAATTTAGTTCAAACGCATCAATAACTCATTATGTAACTTCCTCTCCAGCGTGTTGAGTGTTGGCTTCACATCCAAAGAGAACAACTGAACTGAAATTCAATCTGAAGTTGAAATATTTTATTAATGCAGAAAGATGTGTTTGTGTTTCAGTTCTGAATGACGGCTTTTATAGATTTACTGTGCACAGGCGTGCATGTCCATTATAGTGTTAACGTCAAGTCTTCTTCATCAGACATCTAAAATTAAAGCCATTCTTCGTCATCATCAAGGATATTATTACACAGTAAACATTTTACACACTGTAGAAACAATCATCTTTATATGAAAACATATGAGTGACCACTTTAATTGAAAGGGATTTCTACTGAATAGTTTTCTCATTGTGAGCCAACAAACTTTTAAAACAAACTAAAACAAAGTTCAGCCTCGACTGTTTTTTTATGTAACCAGGAAACACTCAGAGCAGGAGGCAGAGTGAACTGGAACTGGAGACTGCAATGCGAAAAATATCAACACATAGAAAAATACAAAGCTTGTCTCTTTTGAGCTACGTGTCAATAACGGAAGCGGATAGAAGGATTAAATACTAACCATAATAAAGGAGGGATTAAATAGAATGTGTAGCTACATAAATCAACCAAAAATGCTCACACAAGCAAATTCAATGAATGACATAAGGTGAAGCAGCCTTATCAGGGGAACAACGTGTAGAGTTATGCATAAACCGAGTCAAGAATCAACCAAGTCACAGAATATGTAGGTAAATAATGGAATACAACACACTACACACAGGTTCAAAACTCCTCTTCACCACTGCAATTACGACTCACAGCAAACTACAGTGACTTTAACTACATGGCTGGACTCTACCAGATAGTCCCCACTTGAATACAGCCAAAAGGAAAATAAACAGAAAATGGCCCTTTAAATGGATAAATTGGGCACAGTGGTTGGCTCTTCTACCAGTGTCTTTTGTTTAAAAACTAAAATAAATCAAACCACAGTAACATTTAAATGACAACTAATTAATTATTTAATAAGGTAGACATATACATTAAAGATACAAAACTGACTTGCAGCAGTCAGTCCAGTTCTGAACACGGCGATCTACATCAACAAGATTTAAAAATCAATTTCACAGTTATTGAATGCTGTCTGCTAAAATATTCAAGGGTTGCACAGTTTCAATATTTACTTTCAATCATGCCTTTTAAACACATTTTATATTAAAAAAAAGAAATGGGCCTACCAAATCAAACACCAAACACACGCTGCCCTCAGCTGCTCTCTCAGATGCGTTTCAGTGCAGGAAGAAAGCGCCAGGTGAGCTTCCCACCCCTTTATATAAACACTGCCCCTTGCCTGGGTCCTAGTGCTCAGATTTCTTTCAACTTCCCTTCCTCATTTGTACACATTCTTTCCCATGCAAAGCGGTATAAAGCAATAGTAGTTAATAGTAGTTACACTGGACAGTAGGCCACTGAACACACGAGAAACACAAGCGTTACATTCCTGGATCGAACAGAGAGATATTCTGCAGCTGATTGCTTTTTGGATTGCAAAGGACAGTTTTCCTTTCATGTCAACAGGAGTTATCTGGATCTGCGGAGTGACTTAAATGCACCTAATGTACCTATTAGCTTGCTACTAGACATCTAGCACTGGCTACCTAAACATCAAGTAAAATATGCTGAAGTTTGATGTTTGAATTATTTGGTACACCTTGGACTTCAGTCTGCCATCTCGAGGAGAGAATCACATCAACTAACAGGCAGGCGCCACGGGACCAGCTTTAAGAGCCATTTGCATACTAAGATGTGCTGAACTGGAAAATCTTTTTTTTACTTGCAAGTCACATCTCAAAGACTTGAGACTTGGACTTGATCCAAACAGCTCCGGTCTGTGACAACGTCCAGTCTCTTGGTTTTTTGAACGCATTGGACCAGCACACTCAACCTCTCTGCAAGTGTCATATACATTCTGCAGCTACACAGCTTTGACAGAGCACTTTCAATAAAGAAGTTGACCCCAGATGTGATTGAAGCTGCAGGGGATTCAGGAATCCACACACATCAGAGGTCTATTCTCTCATGGAACAGAGGAGCAAAAATGAATCACTCATCTGTTCTCCACGGTCTCCCCACTCGAGCTGCTGAGCATCCCAGCTCATGCTGCTTGGGTCTCACACTGCTGGGAAATTAACTGTAAATGTAATTTGGATTAATGCATCATAATCTATAGACAGCATGGCAATCCCCTGATAAAAAAAGAGCTTGTTATTCCGAAACTTTGGAAGCAGAGGATTAACGTGGATGGCACTTCATTTCCAACTTGAAAAGCTCTCTTTTGCATTTCATGCTTCTATAATTAGCTGTATTTTCCCGTCCAATGGGAGGTGATACCATCTTTCCTCAGACTCCCAAATGAAGGAATGATATAGACACTGTCCATTTCTCTGACATGGCATTGAGTTAACCTCTTGCAAAGGTCAGTCTGGAGATAAGACTCACTATTACCGTACGTTCTCTACCTCCCCTAATCTCTCTTTATATCCCACAACTGGCTCTCAGTCTTCTGCATCCCACCTTTTTTTTCCAGTTCAATTAACAGTAACAGTCCTCTATGTCCGTTCATCCCTAACTTCAGCTCCATCTTCCTAACACCAGACCACGTTGCAATTACAATAGAGCCTGGTGGTACTGTGTGCCTGTGTCAAGGTGATAGCATGTGAGAAAACACCTGCGTGTTAACAGTGACCTCTAACTGATAGGAGTACGTGGGAGGCTATTCGGCTGACATGCACTCTTGGATCAACCTCAGTGCTTTCAGGCAGAACGGTAGCCCATGCAGACGGGTTCAGGCTGCTGGTATCATTGGAGGTTAGATGGAGATGTAGGTTGATACCCCAGAGAGCAAGAAATGTCTCAATTGGTCTTCAAAAGCAGGTATTCCTCTACAGAATAAAGATTTCACGCATGGCATCTCCTAACCTTGAGATTTTAGCTTGGGCAAATAGATTTGAGTTTTACTGCCATAATTCGGCGGTGAGAAAACTCAGTGTTTGTATCTCTGTAGGGTACGTGCTGTGTGTGCTAATCCTTCTGGAGGAGAATGTTCAGTCTTTGTTTCTTGTTCCCTCGTACCATCAGGGATTTATGATAAAGGGATATCCTCTCCTGCCATGCTTTCACAGACACTGCTGGCAGAATAAATAGTATGAAAAACTGTCTTGTTAATTTTGTCTTGGTTGGGAAACAGGTGCACTTTTCACAGCCTGCGTCTATGTTAAATTATTAATATTACTTTCCATTAGGCTTTTATAAGTCATGGTTGCATAGTTAGGAAATAAAGCAGTTACACAAACTTGTCAGGGCATTCAGGTGGATGATGTGACTAGTTAAAACACCTGATTAGGTTTATTACTGTGTCTATTTGAGTGTCTGGCTCTTATTTTTTCTTCTAGCTTGACATTGGAGCATTTGACATTATGCCCGCTTGTTGCTGTAAGATCGGTTTAGGTGAAGCTACTTTGGGCACAGCACACTTATCAGATTTGTGTGAAGCTTAGCCAGCCACTCTTTAAAGGATACCCTTTCCTCGTTATTCAACTGGCTTAAACCTTCTTAGATTTATCCCCCCTGGCTATCACTGGCGCAACCTCACTAACCTATCATTACACAGCTTTGAGGAAAAATCAATGCACAAGACTCAACAAAGACTTTAGGATTTTTTTAAGCAGCTGCAGCCGGATGTCAGGTCATGCAGTGTGTCATATGAATAATGCCTCATCTTTTCCTTGGGGCAGAAGGAAACATCTTTAGATTGAATTATATACAGGGTTGCAAAAGAAGATGACTGAATAAAACACTAATTTGGTGTTTTGGGGGTTTGGCTGGCTGCGTTGACTTTTGACTTGACAGTGCTGCAGCACTTGAAGGCAGCATTTGAAGACCAAATGTGTCACAGCTGGAGCTACAAGGCAGTCTCACTTCCCAGGCTCAAGTCCCAGAATGCCTTTCTGGATACGTTTTCAAAACGCTTTGCATTAGAGGTGAATCAATGGTTAATAGAGGCTCAGCAGTTGTTCTGTTTTGCGTTGCTTTTGATGTCATCTTTGCAGATTGAGGATGTTGTTTCATGATTGTGTTATTATTCTATTGTTTCAATTGCTACCTCCACTAAACAAAATTGCCTGCAGAATGACAAAAGCATCATAAAATAAAATTTTGCTTGTATTATAAGACACCGCTGAAACAAGCCAGTTTGCAAATACTTTAATGTGCTGTACTAAATGCAGTCTTAGTTTGGACACATTGGATATGCATGAAGATGCAGTGATAAAAGGACGGATTGTGATGCCATCTCCTATATATCAAAATTAAGATTTAAATGACCCTATGGTAAATCTTCTCTGGATCAGCTGTGGGAGAGAGTTCAACATATGTGATGCTTTTAATGCTACATTCAGTGAGCAGACGATGGAACAGAATGTATTCAGCCAGTGCGGTAACCAAGATGTGCATAAACCTATCTCACACAAAGTTGAGAAGGTAGGG
>CAAKHC010004947.1:13765-33481 GCA_901007825.1 Macroramphosus scolopax | reverse complement strand
TTTGGAGAAATCAATACAAGATTTACGGACGCAATCAGCTAAGATGAGGTGTGTGTGTGTGTGTGTGTGTGTTTTTGTTGGGGGGGTTGGGGGGTAAAAAGAAGGAAAAACTGTAAGCAAGAGAAAAAAAATACACTCAGGCAGTACAGAAAGACACATTCATTGTACGGAGAAGAAAGGGTTTCTCAGTGTGCCATACATGTTTCATCTATGGTTAACAATGATACCCAGATCTGGGTTTCTAGGAATTAAAATTTGCATCCTACATTTGGTAGATATATTTTTGGCATATTCGAGGTTTGTTCATTCTGAAAGTCTGACAGAAACATGGAATAAAAATGGGTTTTATTGGGTCTTCTAACATTTAGTTTAGTGTTATGGTAAACCTCTGTCCCAAGTCTTTTGCAGAGGCTTTCTATTTTGTACCATCCATCTTGCCCTCAGTCCCAGTTCCCGTTGATGAAAGGCATCCCCAGTGTCTGATTCTGCCACCTCCATGTTTCATTGTGGAGATGATTGTCTCACAGTGATTTGCATTGTTGTTGTTTTTTATGACTCACAGTGTTGTGCACTAAAACATAGTTCAACTCTGGTCGTATCAGGCCATGACGAGCTCCTTCTCCACACATGGCTTATGGCGAACTACAAGAATCGTCATGGCTTTTTTGTCAGGAATTGTATCCTTCTGGCCGCTCTTCCAAATAGCCCGTATTGTGGAGAGTGTGGGGCCCAGTTCATGTGGGGAGATTCGCCCATTGGAGTTGTTGATTTTCACAGCTCCTCCATCATCCGTCATTATACAGTAAATCAGCCTTTTGGTTGCTCAGAACGTGATCTCCAAACCTTGTTAGTGACATGTTCCTGCCACGGCGGACGCAACCAAAGTCAACAAACCACTTAGACATTGTTTACAGTCTTTGGCAACTCCTCACAGTTTTGTGTGTCGTGTTGTTAGTTGTTTACATCAATTGTTCTGTAGGCATTACACTTCCCAGTTAACCATTTGGTCTGTTCGCCCGTTGGACAACTTAGCGCCCCTTGCATGTGCTCTTCATCATTCTCATCATTAAACATAAAGCTAGTTCATAGCACTGATTTACAGGAAGACACTGACTTTGAAGTGACAAGTGAGAAATGCGACACTCTCCCATTACACACTGAAACAACAGAAGGATATAAAACAGAAGGCATCCTAAATGAGCCCCCCCAACTGCTTTTTCTAAATATGATGACAGTCCAGAGGGAAGAAGAGAACAACACAGCTGTGATGGGAACAGAAAACAGAATTCAACACAACCGGTGCAAACTCTGGTGAAATTTCACCAACTTTCCTGCATTATTATGTGTTACCTCTCCTTTCTAACAAAAGCCAATATATTTAATTTGTTGTGGCTTTAACCAACAATAAAATGAGGCAATACTGGACAAACAGTGCTCCACAGTAAGACCATAAATTCTTGCTATGTATTAAAGCCTCATTATTATATGCCAGCATAAATACCTCAAGATACATCATCCTATAAAAGCAAACACCATAACCTATGTCCATGACGACGGTACTCACTGGAAACTGTTGTTACAAAGCCTTTGAGCTACTGTCAAACTGGGATAATTGCCCAACATAAAGCTAAGTATAAGATCTAAGTTGTGCATCATAGCGATCATCAGATCAATAATGTTGGTGTACATCGTGGTGAGTCAGACGGAGGAAGCATGACCATACGTCTGTAGTATTATCAAAGAGCCTCCCACTTTCTGCTGTGATGTGATAGAACCACTCCGGCTCTCCAGCCTATAGTACCAGCTGAGTATCCCTGGCTCTATCGCTCTTTGTGTCTCCTGGGGTAATGCATTGCTGGACCCACAGAGAAATATTTAAATATAACGCTGAGCTCTGTGTTTTTCATTTGCTAGTCTAGTGTTATTTGCTAATTGTCCTTGTACAAGCCAAAACCACATAGAGACACATTTCTCTGGGAGAATTACGTGCAAAAGGCTGCGACGGGTGTAGAGTTCTGTGATTGGCCACATAATGAATATCTAGTGCCGGACAATAGCACTTGATGTTATTGTGTTTTATGAGCCCTCCGAAATAAAATGTCAATGTACGAAGCAGAAGCAAATAAATAAGTATAAAGTAGCCTTGGCAGACTGGTTGGATGTGATAAGGATGCAGACCTACAGCGTACGGTTTGATGTACTTACTCCGGTAAGTACACTAATGTTATTCACCCGGAAAAAATGGTCTAAATATGCACATTTGATCAACTTACAGCGAGACATATTCACAGCTTTTCAGCAGACAAGACTATAATGCGGAAGACAGTGCACGATGAAACTTGCTGCAATATTAATACTGTGAGGATGTGCAGAGTTATCAACCACTTTCGCAGCTCGGTGCCGTGACGTGTATCACAACCACACGTGCATATTCCATAAGTGCAACAAATGTCCCCTGAAGTAATCAGTTCTCATTAACACGCGAGAAATCGGACAACACCCACCTTCAAATTTGGCCTTCGCTTTCATCTCAACTGGCGTTTCGTGACTTCATAGCAACGTGAGCGAGGAACGGACCACACATGTTTGAACGTGGCCCTCATTTTGATCTTTGAGCGGTTCAGAGGTCAGTGGAAAGGTCGAGGTTAATTCTCAATTAACTTCTCTAATATGATGGAGACACACACACACTGTCTGTGTGTGTGTGCACGTCTTTATCTGTTTGCGAGGCTAAATTTAGTCCGAAACCCTCATAGTGAGGACATTTTCTAATAAGTGTGTTATTGTTTTATTCCCGTTAAAGGATGTAAAAGTAATATTACTTTGGGACTCGGGGAGAACCATCTGACTGTCCATCATCTCCGTTCCTGTGATTGGCAGGCTCGAAGCTGCCCAGGGAACGAGAAGTGTTGCTCTGCTAGACTGTGTGGCGCTTCGCGAGGGAGAATCCCTCGGAGAGGTTAACACCTGCTCAACCCGCTGTTGCCCGTGGGAGGAGGGTCCTTTAAAAAGCATTCAGTCGGGGGAGAGAACGGAAAAACAGAGGAACACACAGGAATGCACACAGACTGTAAATGAAGTATGAATGAATATATGAAACCCAATATGATGGATGTTCGTTTTTCCCTTCAGAGTTTGTGTTATTTAAGTATTTGATTTCCTCAAACACGGAATGCACAGGAACAAGCAGTAAACCTTTTCCTGTGGAGGATGCTGCTCACTTCCATCAATCAATAAAAGCTTCTTTCCTGAAGAAAGAAAAGGCAATTGTTGTACATGATGATCATTTATCTTGTTAACATCTTATCAAGAAAGCAAAATAGTTTGGTAGCAACATACTGAAACAGCTAATCTACTTCTTAATTTGATTAATCAAATGAATGGTGTGTATGTGGTGCTGTACAGTTCACATGGAAATGGCCTGTGTATACAAACTAAATACATGTAAGCAAATTGAGCTGCAGAGAAAAATACAACTCCACATTTAATCACCACACATTATATTGTTGGCATTTTTTTTGCAGCCTTCCACCGATTATATACGAGTGATATCGAGATGTTTAGGGTGCTTGCCAGTGTGAATGTAGTGTCTATCCTCTTTGTTAGTCCGACACTTTCCCAGAGCATCAGCTGGTTCACTGCATCTTAGTGAGAAAGCTCTGCAGAGTCTCTGTAAAGTAGACTCGGGGGAGACGGACAGCGCTTAGGTTCCCAGTCATGTTTCCTTTGCCTGCATGTGCATGCAATAAGTCATCTGTTTGTTGTAATGTGTGTACTTACACATATTGTATAATTCATTTTTTCCTGGACTCTGGGTTGAATCGGATGTAGGAAGCTATCTCGTGTTTACGACTGTGTTGCAATGTTGGTAATAAATAATTTGAGAGGAGCTGGCTGGATTTTGTATATTGCACGTGTGTCCTTTGGGTTCAGTAAGTTCAGGGTTCAAGAAAGGAACACACAATGATTAGGAAAACTAATAGAGTAATAGGATTATTTTGTTTAATATGCCCCTATGCTGCTTAATTGATTTTTGACAGGTACTTTACAACAAATGTGGGGAAAATAGATGTCAATGAACAGATGATGATGTTTTCTAATGACACGTTTTGATCCGGCTGTCATGCAGTGGAATCAAACGTGTTTCATTTGAGGCTCCATGTGATTATCCAAGGATTTGAGATGTCAGATCTAAAGTCTTTCCCCTTATCACCCCCACCGGAAATCCACTCAGATCCCACAAGGTCAAGGTGGATTAAAAAAAACACTGAACCACCTTCGGATGTCTTTCACAGAGCGGAGCAACCAACAGAGCTCAACTATTGCAACGATCCACCAACGGCAGATCTGAGTTAACCAAAGATGATACCCTCCCACCCCCCAACTACCCCCACCCCCTGCATGGTGTTTGTTGCCATGGTAACAGCAGCAAGTACCTCCAGCGCTTATGTCTTTGGTTATGGCTGTCCGTTTCCATTCTTAGGTGGAGGGATTGATCACTATTCTGCTCACCAACAGTCAAATCATGGCAGCACTGGAGCAGAACAGCTAGAAAATGGCCTGACTTTGTACTTGAGAAAACCACATGACAGGGAAGAGCTGATGAATCCACCGATACTGGTAGAAATCTGTTCGTTCCACATGGAAATAGGCCATGTGGACACCTGAGGGATGCAGCAAAACCAGTGGGACTGTTATCAGTAAAAACTGATGAATTATTTTAATACTTTCACTCTGAACGTTGAAATGTGCATTTCAAATTAAAGTCTCCAAGCACCGAGCTGATGGAAGAACTGTGCATTTCTGAGTTGGAATTATCGATTGCGATATGAGATGTCCGTTTATCTGCCGGTACAGTCGAGCATGCTCGGTAACACAGACTTAAGTAACAGCTTTATTATCATCATGACATATATTCAGCTGCCACATTTTGATGACGTGCATTCTTTGTGATCTTTGTGTATCATTGTACCATTCAAGGCCATTGTTGTATTCCACTTCATAGAATATCGCAGGAGGATGAAACAAGTCGACAAGTTAAATGTAACAGAGCTACAAAACTGATGAGTCCGCATCACCCAGCTTCATTATCTTTGATGCTGTTAATCTGTGTGTGATTTAAGTCATCTTGTTGCTTCCCACTTTACGTGCAAGCCAATAATATCAATTTATGAGAAAGCCATACAAATAGCTTGGAGTCTTTCTGGTTACACAGAATTACAACAGAGCCAATTTAGGAGAAATAAACCTAATTTGAAAAGGTAAAAATAATATGGATGGAAGATAAAGAAAACCCTGGGGAGGAATGGAGTGAGAGAGGAACAGGAAAGGTAGACTATGTGCAAAAACATTAGAGAGAACCATTACATGCTCTGGCGCTGCTCTGAGGACCATTAGCTTGTATAAACAGGTCATTCCTCCACTGAGCTCCACTCCACACTCCATTGATTTGCAGATTATCTGTCTTTGCTCCGCCTGCTAGCACTAAAGCAAGCTCACGCTGATGAGAAATACTGTTCACGTACTATAAAAGGCCAAAAGAACAGGTTGACATTGATACTGAGGTACAGCATTTTTAACAAGAGTCTTTCAGGGCTAAGCGCTGCCCCACCAGGGCGCTAATCTGCGGACAGACTCTGAATATTTACACCTTCAGGAGATAAAGTGCAGTGGGAGATGGGTGATTTTAAAGAGCCACATATAGATTATATATCCTGGTTCTACCTGGGAGAACTATAGACATGAATGTCAGAGTACTCACGCTAGTCGGGTGATGAGTAGCACAGTGAAACAGAACATAAAATGTACGTATTGCATTACTTTGTTGCAGTGGCTTGATGAAGGGCAGCCCGAGGAATCTTATACTGATGTACAAGCACACTTTCACGTACGTATGAGCTACAGCAGGCTGTCCAATGACTCCAATGTAAAACCCTTCACATCATTACGAGACATATTATATCATAAATTTGGGGTTATATCATAATGTGGGTTAACATTATAATAATTTAATAGCTGTCTGTGTCTCATACAGATTTGAACGGCTGCCGTGTGCATTTGTAAAGGCCACATGAGGAGTCAGAAATTGTCACTATTTCACAAGCTGGGTGTGCTTTTGTTTGATTCTAAGAGGTGATTGCATGATGGTTTGCCAGATCTGTGTCAGTCTGAGGTTATATCATCATCATCATTCATTTTCCGAAGTGTACAAAGTCTCAAAGGACATTTTAATGACTAAAAAAAATCTACTGTTCATTTATTAACCTCAGTGGAGCAAAATAATGAAATGATATGCTGGGGGTTGCAGTATTGACAAGACTAGAGGTATGAACCAATACACTGCTGTTGTAGACAGCTGCAGTTGTTAGATGAAAGTATACTGTGCATCAAATATAATCAGGCATTAAAGTCAATCTGTAATGCACCTTTAAACTCACTATCCCTCTATAACTCTGGTGTTAGACTCCTTATCGGTAAGCAGGCATGCAAGATAGGACATGTGGTTACTGACATTATAATAATAAGGATAGGTTTAACCTGTGATAGCATCATGAGCGTGTATCTGTAATAACAATAGCGAAGAACAATGTAAAACTAGCGCTGCGAGCAGCATTGAAATGGGCCCTCGCACGCATGTCGGGGTGTGCAGCAGTCACCGTATTGAAATTGCCCTGAGGCACGCACCCTAATAGAAACCCTTATTTTTTAGGAAAGATTTATACATGTGGCGTGAAGTTACTAGGTGGCACTATTAGAATCAATATTAGTACACAGATGTCTTCAGGTTAACACTTTGATCAAACATGTGATGTTTCAAGATAATTGGACCTTGTGGAGTTTGAGTCATAACAAATTCTGTACTCAGCTTTGCAGTCTCCAATATCATTGAAATGCAGCCGGATTGCTGCTTCTTTTTTGGTTTCACTCATTTCTTCACTTTCTCCCGATGCGCTTGCATTTAAATCTAACTCCTCCGTCTCTCTGTGTGTGCCTGGCTTGTACCACATCAGTTACTGTTCTCAACAAGCAGCCAGTGCTCTGTGATCCCCTCCCCCGTCCTGAAGCACTCACAGGCCAGTCTCACAGTCAGTTCCAGCTGCAGTCAGAGCAGAGAGACACCTAACTGTCCTCCTCCAGACTGCAAATGAATTGTTCTTTTTGGCACATCAGCTGCTTACTCATGTAAGTCAGCTATTATTATTAGTTTCAGAAGTGATGGCAAATAAAAAAAAATACTAAAAATAAATAATCAAAAGAATAAAGTTCATCTGAAGTTCTAAACATATTAGGATTTTCTTTTTCCTCCCTTTTTGTCTCTTCCACGATGTTATTCCTCACCCCTACAGCCTTCGCACTGCTGTGCTCGGGCCCTAATTACAATTATAAACGACTGGACAGGTCATAATGCAAGCAATGAAACCGACCTGTACTGACCATCAGGTGACAGATGCCATTCAGCCTCAATGGTAATTATAACCAAAGGAAAATCAGATGATAGTAACAGTAAGATAATCTGTGTAAGAAGGTTGCGGTGATGGATGGTTCCTATAAACTTCAGCCTTTGGCTCATTTTACTAATGCTTTGGGTTATTTCGCTCTCGGGCAAACGTTGTCAACTTCCATGAACATCTAGTACCAGTGTAATGTGCTTTACATATGAATGAGACTCGCAGCATTTATAATGTTGTATTAGGCAAGGCCCTCACGGCCGGAAGGTAAGAGTGAATAATTAACTGTAGGGTCTATTTAAGAGTTGTTGAAATGCTAAGCAGTGCTGACAGCAACACTTAACCTGACATTAACCCCCTCTGAGCCGATGTTGTGAAAAGTAAATAACGATGAAATGCATTTTTAAAAGCAGGATATTTATTTAGAAAGGTGTGAGCTGTCCCTTTAAATATCAAACGTACCGTAATGTTAGAGTTCCAACTGTAGGTGAGGCGTCGACTTTGTAACAATGAGATATGTTATACGGAAAACTATTCTCCGGCTGGTCCCCATTGATAAGAGGTGAGGCGAGGGCAGGCAATACACCTTGACACATTTAATTAAAAATTCAGGAAGACGTGGAATTGCAATTTCCACTCATGTTCATGGGCACTTTGTCATCTCATCGTTGCACACAGGCCCACACAAAGGTTTGTGCACACGCACAAGTTTGGTGAATTTAAAGCGGCGGTAATATTAAGAATATAAGGCATGATTGTAGATTTTGAATCTGCAATGTCAAACATGCTTCATGCTGAGTGTGTAGGCCTGCTGTGGAATGCCAGTCAATTTCGGATTATACTGCACTGTGAATCCCTGGTGAATGTGTTCCCCCGGCAACAACAAGACAACATGACGGGAGATTGATTCATCGTGTGCTATCATTATAAAAAAAAGGATTTTCTGAGTATTTGCGAGCAATAGAAAGAAACAGAATGGCCATTTTGGTTTGGAAATTAAACATGCACATCATTGGAGCCAGATAATGAGCTCTACCCCCCCGGGGTGGGGGGGCGATCTGTAGCCTGGGGCTGCCGACTTCACACTGGAGGACCCTGACTCTGCCTTACAGGTTATATTCGTTTATTTGACTCCATAGTCTTAATATGCTCTAACGCTTACTGACATTTCACAGATTCCTCCTGTTCTAAAGTCTAAACAGCTTATAAATTGATTGCTGCAGTGCTCTATTAATGTTTTGAAAGAGCTGGCAACCGTATTGATTTTCCCTTTGAGGTTTATTCGTTTAGGAAACCCTATATTTCCTTTTATTCCTTGTCCAGGCTGAGAGGGGAGAAGGCAGCTGTTGATTCATGTGTCTCTATTTCCTTCCTCCTTCACCAATTTAACTCAACTTCTTCATTTGAGGTTCGTCACTGTCATTTAATATACTTTGTTTATTTAAGAGCCAAATTATTGTTCAACTGTTCAAGCAGTCAAACATAGATTAGCTGGTCACACCATGAGATCCAAGTCATACTTATAAGGAGAAAGTTTGATATATATGATGATTAAAAGAAGTATTGGTGATAATGTAGCCTTCATTATCATGCTTATTAGAATGAAATTAACACACGTGTCAGGGGAAATGATGTGTCATTAGTAAGAGCTTACATTTTTTAATTCTTTTATGATTAAAAAAATTTAATCTAGAGTGTTTATTCGTGGGAAGCAGCATTCCTCACATGCTTTGTGCTCTAGTGTTACAAGTTTATTCCAGCAGATTAAATTGCACTCGACAGGAGGAGATAAGGTATCAGCAGTGTTTGAACATGTAACCCTTTGATGTCGAAGCAGCACCGTTTGTCTTCAAACGGGGTTCAATCTTGTTCCTATCACTTCAATTTGTTGTAGAAAATAAGAAACTCTTATTCTGAAATGCCAAAGATGTTGAAGTACTGATCACTTGATGTAATCCATTAATATGTAACTTAGAATAAAGGCAGCAGGTTGTTCCCTTTTTACTACACATCTTAGGCAAGGGACTTACACTGGAAACAAACTACAATATTTGGGCAGCCGATAGACGTTTTGACATGTGACAAGGATGCAAATAATAAAATCAATGATGCTACATAACATTGAGCTGCTTCAGTGCCGGGGTCCTGGGAGCTTTAATTAATATGGATTCTTGTCTCCACTCCATTTGGTAGGTAACCTGCCTCCCAGGTGTTTTACACTCACTGACATGTCGCACTGAGGCGGTTAAATAATTGACTTGTTGTTCCTGTTAATGTTACTTTGCATTAATGACATTGATAATAGTATTTCCTCCTGCTTTGTAGATGCCATTTCATACCATTGTTGCATCTTAAAATGCATGCATGTTTGTTATATAGCATTTCATGCACGCATGCAGGTGTGTCTTTAGGAGTCGACACACTCAGTTTGTCAAGCGTTAAACTCTGTGCATTATCACATGTGACAGAAGATATCTATTTATCTTCATCGTTAAATTGGGTGTGAAATTGCTGTGAGATAATCATTCCGAACCAATACGCTGGTTTGATTTTGACTTCACAGTCGGCTCACTGATAAGTAAGTTAAATCAGAAGGAGTGGAGGGCAACAAAGTGGCTGTGGAGCAGCTAGAAGCTACAAACTGCTCTGGTGCTCCATCATATCGTGGCTCCCTGGACTCTATCATATATTTCCCCCCTCATCTTTGGCTGCATCGGAGATAAGATCGATGTGGATTATATTTTGTACCCCAACTCTTGATCAGAAAACGGTCCAACGCTTACAGAGACTTATTAGCAATATGCCAGACACACTTCAGGCAGGCGTCCAGGGACGGGTTGGAAACATAATTAGTTGTTGTTCATTTTTACTTATGTAAAACTACTAAACTGCTTGAGGGGCGTGTGGGGCGATATGTAGATTTGTGGATATTACACCCTCTAGGCTGATGTAGCGCCGTGAGTGATGTTCATACAGACAAGCTTTCTTTGTCCCTGCAAACTGCCTTCACATGCTGCAGGTCTCTTTAAAAGGGAACATCGACACAGCTTCATTCTTCATTATTTCTGTATGTTATATCAATTTGAAAAGTGAAATACGTCCATGTTACGGATGTTTATTCATGTGTTGGTTAGAAAAGGCTGTTTTTCATTAATATCTGATATAATTGTATAAATAATGAATTAGATACTGAAGATCCATGTTCATTTACATTGCCCTGTCCAGGACTGAGCTGAAGGCGTTTCTGAAATAAGAATAAATTACAGTAAGAAAAATCCATCTTGACCTACAAAAATTCGACATCAAAAAAAGGACTGATTTAACCGAGTGATGGCAGAAGATAGTATATTTTATTAATATTAATATTCATCAGTTTGACCAAAGAAGAAACTCATTATAATATCACAGAGACATAGAATGTCTATTTCCATAGCTGAGTCTGAGTCTGAGCCTGTAACCATCAGTACAGTGCTTCACTGGATGAGATCTGGAGGGTTCCCACTAGATTAAGCACAAAAAAATACACATCCTTTGTCTATGGTGTATTTTTTTTTTCACCCATGCATTTCTTTTCAGTCGTCTTGCCTCCACGTCCACTGCTATGGAAGCTCAATCCCGGCTGTAATAATCCACCCTGCATGTTTCCATTGCTTGTGAAGTGTGTAGGCTTCCCCCATGTGTGATTGTGTTGGCATGGAAACAGGATTGGCATTGTGATGTGTGTATTGCATCTTTCACCCTGGTCCCCCAGTTCCACGGTGAGGAATGCATGACACATCCCTTCCCCCCCGGCTGCTACACCCTAGTGGGGGAAGATTCGTTCAAGAATGCAGGCGGCTTATGTTCATGAAAACTCACGATATTAATCTCCGTGTTCCACTACAGTGAAAAGCATATATAAATGCTCTTTTTATTGCAGTCTAGAAAGCCATTGCTGAAGATTGAGGTCCTCCAGTGTCTATGAAGCTGCAAGTTTCTACATTTTCCAGATATATTTCCAGGTATTTCTTTGGAATATATCTTCCATTTATCATGCTGCCCCCTTACGGCTTCCTCGGGAAAAGAATATGACCCGAGCTATTTATCGACATCTAGTGGGAACAAAAGGGGTCTACACGGTACACACTTCTACTCCCCTGAATAAACACACATATCCAGGTGACAAGTTGTCACATTTACTTTTATTGTAAAGGTGATATTATTCCAAAATATTAATATGTTAGAGCAAAGAAAAACAAATAAAGGAGGGGGAATACATCTAAAAAAAACATCTATACAAGACTTTGGTAAGAATCTTGGGACATATTCTTATCAAAAAAAAAAAAACATCAAAATCTTCTAATAATGCTGAAATGATATCGATCTCAAGTGTGGTGCATCTACATGTACAGCAATATAGTAAAAAGTCAACTTAGCAATTTTGTGTCCCAGAAACAACTGAACAATTGAAGGCATATAAAACACTGGAATGGCTGCGTACCTGTGCTTTAAATTCTGGAATATACTGTTCTACTTAAGGATACCACAAGATATTACAGGTCTTTTATTTTTTTCTTTAAATCAATTTATAATTCATAAACACACTCATAGTTTTTCAAGATATGATATACCACAACAAGTTTACAGTAATCTTGCAAAAGTGTGCAGAGCTAGTTTGAGAGCACAGAGGAATCAGTGGGGTTTTAAATCCAGAGGGTTCAAGAAAATATCTTTAAATTAATCTCCTGTTAATGGCCCTGAAGAGAATGAATGTGATTGAAACCTCAGGCATTCATCAACTCCCCGGTAGCCACTAACAGGGCTCTGGATTTAATCAATACGGATTAAAGTGTGTGCCATTTCAGCCCTAGACAGAGTGCATTGGATCATCGTGTGACAGCGTGACACATCTTGTCTTCTTCTTTGCCCCACTGTCCAACCCGAACCCTCCCACCCATCCGCACCTCCCCTGACGACCAACTCCTTCCTAACACGGATGCACATTACACGCCCTTATCTCCTTCCTGTCCTTGCAGCTGGACAGCTGAGCAGTCTTAAACCTTTGCTTCACTGTCATGAGCCGTTCTTGAATACCTCCGCCGCACAGCTTGGTACATTCTGTCCAACTTGACCACGGTCTCATTTTACACCCTAGAAAATTGAGGGAAAGAAAGAGACGGACGGTCAGACTCATCTATTTCTCTGTTTTTACACTTTGTAACTTGTGAGGAAACAAACCTGGATGCTCAGAGGCGACCTCAGCTCGGCCTTGTTTGCTCCTCCTCTTTTCACGCTGCTCCTTGCGTCGTTTCTTCTCATCACTGTTCGATTGTCCTCTGTTGCACTTCCTGATCTTACACTTCTTCCTTTGGATGGTTTCGGCGCAGGGGTCTCCTCCAAACTGAGGCTCCAACTTCACCACGCGTTTCCGGATCGTATGACCTTTCCCGCAGGACTTATTACACTCTGACCACTCGCTCCAATCCGACATGACGCAGTCTATGGCTGAGGAGTAGACACAAGAGACGACAGGGTGCTGTTAGAGTGGGAGGACGGACAAAGAAAACAAGTTGCAATAGATTGTGGCGAAACTGACTTTACATTTGTAGATGGAAATCTGAGAAAAAAAATGCTGCTCCTGGCACAAGTGGAAAACACTTTATTTTAAGATAGTGGAACAAAGCTGCTATCAGATGACACATTCAAAAATATGTTCCTGCATCATTTTTTTTCAGGAACCTCTCAACCTCCGAGCTAAACTGTGCAATAATTCAGCTACACATGGACTCACACATTTATTGACTGCAATCAGCAATGCTTATATCTGGATTAGTACAGCATGTTGCTTCAAAAGATATCATTAAATATTTACATTCATGTTTTGGGGTAGAGTATGTAAATAAAAGGTGTTTATTACTTACGGCACTCTGGCAGCATGCACTTCTCCACCTGTTCTAACTCTTCCGTACACTCGCCCAGCTCTACGGGAGACTTGAGCATGCGCTGGCGTGTCCTTAAACCCTTCCCGCACGTAACACTGCAATCACTCCAATCAGACCATAGAGTCAGCATGCAGGGGATTGTGTCTACACAAAACAGAAATTACATCATTATTACAAATATCAGTTAGGCACTGTTGTCGCTGCGCGGCTAATTATAGCATCTTCACTCCATTTTGCATTGACAGGATAGTTGCTGTTCTGATAGTTGTGTTACTCACGGCATTCTGGCATCATGCACTTTTCCATTTCCAGCACCTCTGCTCCACAAATGGAACCATCTGCAGGAGGCATCTTCACCGTGCGCTCTCTCCTTTTCATGCCAAGGCCACAAGTGGCACTGCAGACGTCCCATTCAGCCCATTCTGTAACCAAGCAGCTGCTGGGAGCTGAAGCCAAGAGGAGGGGGGGTGGGGGGCATTATAGCTACAGTATGAACTGGCAGTGTTGAAAGAAAAGTTTGAAACAAGGAAATGAAAGGAGAAAAACTCACAGCATTCCTCATTGACCACGCAGTTTTCCGTCTCCCCTATAGGCAGGGCGCAGACTGAGCCGTCATCCGGGAACTGCTTCACGTAACGCTCCCGGGAACGTGTGCCCATCCCACAAGTCAAACTGCATGGAGACCAGGTGATCCACTCCGACATCATGCAGGTGGAGGCATCTGAAGAGGTAAAAGCACACAAAGGTAGGTTAACACATTTGGGAGGGATTTGTCTATTTATTGTGTATCCATCCTTCCATCTTTCATCCTTCCATTCATGGCTGAATCTCAAGGACCAGCTTGTGATGGCGGCAGACCGAGTAATTGATCGAGATTCCTTTCGCCAAGCAACACCCTCAGGCTCCTCCTAGGAGGATCCCTAGGCGTTGCCGGTCCGGTCGATTCCAGGGTCTCCTACCATTTGGACGAACCCCATCGACCTCCAACAACAAACAACCTGAGAAACCTCATTTCGTATGCTTGCCAATGTCGTTCTTTCTCTCACTACCTAAGTCTTTTGAACATGGTTGAGGATTGTCCCGTAAGCTTTCCTTTGCACACTAAGCTGTGCAATCTGCCTATAATTGGAGAACACCTTCCGGCCCTTTAAAAATCAGACTGGTCAACTTCACTCACTAGCAGAAAAATGTTTAACGAGACAAACCATAATGGACAACCGTGTTTGGATTGAATCATCTATGGTTAACCATAGACATAAAGGAAAAATGAAAATGAAAAACAGATGTATAAAAATAATGAGATGAGTTGAAAAGGTAAAGAAATAAACTAAACTTCAACATCCACATTTCCAGAGCAAATTATTCTTGCAACATATTCATTAGTCAATGGCAAATTAACTTGCTATAAGAATTAAATGCCTCTTGTATAAGGAATGTGTTCTACTTCACCTCTAATCTCTATTATCTAATTGCTGCTGTACAATGGTACCTTGGGTATTATTGATTTCCTTATATCACCAATAGTCTCTGGTTGTAAAATGCTAATATGCTAATAGAAGTAATAATCTTAAAATCAAAATAAAAAAGATTTAAAATGCTTGTTAACAGGCTTCATTCTACAAGTAAATATTCATCTACGTAAGGTTCTTTGTTTTTCCCGACAGGAGTGACCTTTAGTCTTTAGATACTGACCTTCATCACTGCAGCCAGGCCCCATGCAAGGTTCAAAATCCTGTGTGTGTGGGCAGGGGACACTAAGGTCCAACTGGGCCTTCAGCATCCTCTGCCTCATCCTCTTGCCCTTTTCACAAGTGGCTGAGCTGCAGGCGGACCACGGAGACCAGTTGGAGTAGATGCATGTCTCAGGAGTATCATCTACAGGATGGAGATGGACATGCGGACACTATAAGAGCCCTGCACTGTTAACGATGCTTTCAATTTCGTTGAAGAGGAAAAAAAAAGTGAAGAGTCCAGACCTTCCTCTTTCTCCTCCTGGGCAATATCTGCTACGATATCATCCACGTTGTCCGGCACAATGTTACACTGCTCACCCTGTTGGTTTATAATACACAATATAATGTCGCCTTCTCTATGCCAAGAATGAGAATTGTCCTAAATGTGATACGTATACTGAAAATATGTCGACACCATCTGACAGTGTATGTGTGTGTGTTGTGTGGAGAATTGGAAAGAATAAAATTAAACCCTCCAACATCCCCACACTGGCCTCTAGAGGCCACTGAAGGACTGCTAAACTTCCTTCTGTTTTGTTGCTTGCATTTCCACAGAAATATGTAACACCTCCTCTAAATTAAAGGGAAAAGGATGCATGTGGCATAGAGGTCCAATACTTGACAGACATGTTTTCTATTACTTGTTTTCTTTTTTATGTGATTTCATTGGTCAAATCATCTGAGGAGAAGGACTGGAAGACATTAGTTTGAGGTATTACTATGTCAAAATATTCTCCCCACATATAATGCCTCAACTTTACTTTGTGATGAGTCAGTGTTTATACTTTATATATGATGTTGTTTGTTGAAAGGCACATCACTTTAAAAAGGACCAACAGTACATTATACTTGATTAAATAACGTGTTTAAAAGCTTATATTTTCTGTTATAAGTGGAAAGTCGCATGTGGTACATGCTGATTATTATGATTATCACAGTCATTCACTCGCTATTTTCTCCCCATTACTGACGTCCCTGCTGTGCAAAGATGAATACAACGGAAAATTACCTCTCTCCTTTCTACACTGGCTGCACTTTTTTAAAACATGTCAATGTCGCTGTACTACAACATGATGGAATAAAACATATTAGGAAGGACTCCTGATGGGTTTTTATGGAAATCAAATTTTTTTAGAGTAGGATTCAATTAGGCCGAGACAATAAAACAAGCATGTGAGGGGAAAATGGCTTCATAAGATTTGCTAGACTCTGTCTAACAGTCCTGCTGCAGGCTGCAGCTTAGTGTCTCCTTCAATGCCATCCTGACCTGTCCTTGGCAGAAGCAATGCCTGAGAGTTGAAGGATTATAATAAAAGAGCTGAACTCATTGGTATGTAAACAGACCTTTCTGGCGATGCGCTCCACCATAATCCTGGCAACAGGAGTGATGGCGCCCCCTTCAGGATCATAAAAAGGGCTCTGTGGATGGTCCAGACTGGTCAGGGGACGGATCTTTTCCTGAGGCGCAGTGGGCTTGTTGGGAGACTAAAAATAAAACACACACACACACAGAAACAGAAGGACAGAAGACAAACTGGGGTCATAAACCTGTGTGTCCGGGGATTTACAAAACTAGAAATAAATTAAGCACAAAGTCAGTCAAAGTTACACGAAGCACAAGTCCCACAAAGGACAGGTCACAAAGTTAGAGAGCAGCTGTGGAGGAGCGCCGCAGTTTACATTGCAGATGCTTTTATTAGTCAACAGTAAAGGTCTGCCAGCATGGGGTTGATAGAGGCACCAGCGCCAAAGGCTGTCTGGAGGCAGAGGACCAGCTCATCTTTCACCCCCGCTGAGGCCGTTCAGAAAAAAAAAAAACCCAGAGCAAGCATTAGTGTTTGTGACAGAGAGCAGGAGATGGGGAGAGGGGCAATGAGTAGCCACCAATTAAAAGATACGGTAAAATTAATAGAACAAAGGATGGATCTCATTATTCTGTTATGGCGTTTGCCTCTAACAACTTTGTACCAGAGAGACAATGTCACACTGCACTTCCATAATAGCCTCTGTTCTACTAGCCTAGAACAGAGTTCAGCAATTATTTTGAGCCTCAATAGTGCTCCGTCAGTGTGTGTATGAGAGAGAGAGAGAGAGAGAGAGAGAGAGAGAGAGAGAGCGAGAGAGAGCGAGAGAGAGAGAGATTATTCCTACAACCAGTCAAATCAAGCGAGAGAGCCCAGTCCAGTGGGTTCATCTGTGAGCTGTGAGGGTTCAACCAAGGGTTTCAAAAAGGAAGTCATAGAGTTTTGGTCAAACAAGCGCACACACACACACACACACAGTCTAATGTATTAGTGCTGACTGAAGACACCGAGCATGCAGCTGACAGATCCTCAGGGTGACGGCAGGAAGGGAAAAGATGTTCTTGGCTGTAATAGGAGCAGTGGATGGGCCACTTGATTTGTTGCAGACTGACAGTGTGTGCATGAAAAGAAAGTGAGAGAGGGAAGAGAGAGAGTGTTTCTGATGAAAACGTGGCATAATGATGAGGTCAAAGTGTGACATGAAGGGAAGAGTCAGCTGGTGATGGGAGTGATACTGAAGGTTATCCAGGGGGTAAAAGGTGGAAAGGTGTTGCTGCCTCCTCAAGAACTATGGAAAGGTTGTTTCATAGACTATCTAAGGAACAACAAGTGTAAAATCTGAATTCTTGTACTGTGTATAATAAAGTGTATCACCTCATATGTCACCCCACTGTCGGTGCCTGTATCCCAGGGTATGAGGTCCTGGACCACTCTTTGAGCCCAACCACACTCCTTGGTACACAAATCCTCGGCAGACAGACCCACGTTCCAATCCGGACTGGGCCCCAACATGGTGAGGAAGGACATGAGGTGACGGGACCGATCCACTGAGAACTCAGCTGAAGGCGCAGCCCGCCTGAGGAGGGAAAGGAGAGTTTGTAAAGTTGTATCTCTTCCGGGTATCTCACAGAGCTTCAGGGATCTGAGAACAACATACATGTACAACAGATCACAACAAGACAGTTCACACGAAGCGTCAAACAATTGTCTGAAACTCCAAGTGTTGCAGTCAGATAGTGAGCCGCGGTCTTCCTCAGTTCAAAGTTTGTATGAAGAACCTTTAAAACACAACGTGCTCTCTGATCCAATGTCGTCAGATCTGAACTCAAATAAGAATATTCCATATTTCAACAGCTGAGAGAGCAAAGCCAGTGATGACCATCTGACCTTTGTCTTATGAACCAGTGTTCCATCTTTTTGTATATATTAAAAAACTTATTCAGCGATTGCAACTATGTCAAAGGTCACGGTGTAAAACAGATCAGTGCCCTGCAGAGAGAAGAAACGTTGCTCAGGATGCTAACAGCTCCTTTGGAAGTGGGAGATATTCATCTCTTCTTTCGACACAGAGGAAGAGAGATGATTTCTGCTGTCCAATCTTACGTGAGAGGGAAGAAATTAGGTCACATGTTTGTTTCCTCACATTGCCAGACCAGATTCATCACTATGCTATTTTCTGCATTCCGGCACGGGAGGAACACACATGTCCGGCCATCTGTCTTAAACTAATTACAAGGATTTTCCCCAACAATACAATATTAATTAGTAGCGGAAAGGCCCTTGTTGTAACATGGACAATACGCCAGTGATCCCCTTTCATGAGTCATCATATACCCATATAAATCCTTTTGACTTCGGCTAACACAGTGCTGCCCTTGAGCACTAATGATGGCCTCTGTGGACGTGAAACAGCCCTTATCCCCTGGGAACACAACCTGAATCAACTCTCCCGGGCCTCCGCTCATTGAGCTCCGGAAGTCGACGTTTATCTCAGACAAGCACCTGGGCTTCACAGGAAAAAAATTAAAGTGGAATTGACAAAAAAAAAAGGAGGGAGGAAGAGGGCGAGGATGGTCGGGAATGAGCAGGTTTTTAATAACCCGAGATAAATGAAGTGAAATGCTTCGGTTATCCCAAAGTTGTTCTGTCTATTAAATCTGTGTATGCGTGTATTGTAATGGCAGTCTGATCCTTAACCGACTCAATTATCTGTTTTTCCAACTTCTTGATTGAGGTTTGGCCCCAGAATTTAGCTTTGTGGTTTTATAAAAGACAGAAAAAAAAGGTTCCTAGTTTGTTCTTGTGACTGTCAGGAAACTTCTAACCTCCAAATCAAGCAGGGTTTATTTTACTGCTTCATTGTAAATATATTAATTAACTTTTTAAATGACACAATTATTCGAGATGGACAGCAAGTAAGAATTCAGCCCAAATATTTTGAATGAATCATGAAACACTGGACGTGATGTTATTCTGTCCGTTGTGCCAATGGATGGTACTCACATGAGGTTAGCCTTGATGTTGAGAGTGGCATGGGAGCTGTGCCTCTGGGATGGGAAGGATGTAAATTTGGGACACATCATCAGTAGTGTTCCAAAGAATCATGGGGTGTTTCGGCCTTTGTCACTAGACACCCTCATCGATGGTGGCCAGCGACAGGTTGATCAATTCCGCGCTTGTGTCCCATGCCCAATTAGACGTTGTGTAGCTGGTGCAGCCCATGGGACTCTGCAAGGCAGGGGCGTCCTGTTCCCTGAGTCAGGCCTAGGGCCGACCGCATACCTTGTTGTCCCTCCTCCTGGAGGGCTCT
>CAAKHC010004946.1:23373-37957 GCA_901007825.1 Macroramphosus scolopax | reverse complement strand
AGTTTGGCTATCTTGGGTTGGATGTAGTCATCTGGTGTGAGACTTTACATATACTTCAAGTTACTTTACACTGGGGTTATACGAGGGATTATCTCCAGAATCTGAAAAATATCTAAAATTGCCACCTGCAGGGTTTATTCTGATTACTTTTCATGCTAAAAATCCAAGTTCACAGTTTGCCCATATCACGAAAATACACTATATTGAGTGATAGAAGTGCAAAATGTCTTAAATCCGAGCAGGAAGGCCAGTTGCAGAGTGGAAATGGACAGCGGGAGCATGGAGGGCAGACGATCATCCTAAACTAATTCTATGCATTTCAATAGTATTCCTATTGAACCTCAAACATAAAGTCCCAAATTGTAACATCTTCTTTCCCTTCATTGCAGACGTACTTACAGTATATGATAAATCATTGTGTGAATGGTTGGTATTGTGGTTTCTGCACCACGGAGACGAAGAACAGTTGAGATATAGAGATATAGTAAAGCGAAATAAAAATCAGTATCGGTATTAAAATCACGGCAAAAATTGTTACTTGACATTTAACCGCCTGACTTGGAAACCCGAGGCCAAAAATACAAGTGTTCCGTTTTGACCTGGTAAAATACCAGAAGATAAGTAAATAACACAGAGATAGGCAGGCCTTGCATGGCCATAAGCGTCTTAAAATAAGCTCCGGTTGGAGCGTCTGTGCAGCGGTGCAACAGAAGTTGTTCCATGTTGAGTCATCCTCTTGATTTAGACAGAAGCAGGTTCGGCCAATCAAACGATTCTTACCAAGTTTGTGAGTTTCAGAAGGTCATCAGTCCGTCAGATCATACAATCAAAGCCTGGTTGGTGTGTGGTTTGGTTCACTGATTTGAGACTATGATTAAAGAATAACTATTATTTCTGATTTGATATTAAAATACAGTTTAAGTCATGTTGAAAAACTTAAAGGACCCTTTACGACCACCAAGCACACATCTGGCCGCAGCTACAGTCCTCCCCCTCGTCTCTGGCCTGTCCTTAATCATCTTTCCTTTTACAGGCAGTAGTTCTATTTTTAACCAAACACCTGGAGCTGATATAGATGGGCTCTCCTCCCTCCAAGGTTTAGAGGGAAGAGCGAATTCATCACATTCACTGTTGTTTTTTTTGGTCCCGAGAGTCTGTGAATAAACAGAGCTGCAGAGGAAGCATATTTGCAGAGGAGAAACCACCCTGGGTTTAAGTTTCACTTAACCTCCGAGGGGAGCACCTGGACAGAAGACTGCTGTTGATTCTGTTGCTGATGTTTTGCATAGTCGGTGGAATAAGACTGTAGTTCCACTTGTTGGGAGTTTTTTAGTTGAAATCAAACCTGAACTCACAGAAAACAGTCTTGACTCCTTCCTGCAGCTGTCAGCACACGTTTCATTCACCATACAGCAGCTCCAAGTATAACATCTCCATGCCCTTCTCTGAGGAACCTCATGTCTTTGCTAAGATAAGATAAGATAAGATAAGATAAACCTTTATTCGTCCCATGACAGGGAAATTCACAGCATTTACAACTTACCTTGGAAGTTGTTAATCACTAAAAATATGGATTTGATGGGCATAGATTACAGATGTGACATCATCTGTTCCATTCTGTTCTCCAGAACTGAGCATGAGACCGTCACAAGAAGAGACGTTCACCATGCCTTGTCCTTTAAGCCTCTGAGTCAGCCATAAGTAATAGTGTTTGCGCCACAGATAACTGCAAAATCAGTCTTCACGTTGTGTATTTATACTTCCTTTCAAGAGGACATCGGAAGTTCACTACCTCCGCTTTGGCATTCCGTGTTTAAGAATATTTCCGGGTGTTACTTCAGAGGTGATGCTACAAACTGAGGTAATAGCACATTGCATTATGCACTGTAAAGCCTGCCACATGTGCCCTTTTTTTTAAAAATTCACATTCACTGAGAACACAAAGAGCTGTTCAGTGAGATCAGAAGCATCCAGCGGATGCATTTCGGTAATGCTCCCGTATGATATAAAGAGATTAGTTGTGAAATCTTGTAGGAGACAGCTTTGTGTCATATGGCCCGGAGAGATTGCAAAGCCAGCATTGGTTTCTGCATTGGTTTTGTTCGTCATGTGTTTTCAATCATTCGTTCAATGGACTTGGATGGAAACTCACATTTTAATGCACGTCATTTCGTGGATTTGGCGGAGTGCCCGTTGCAATTGTCGAGTCAAACGAGCATCTGCTGAATCTGAAACGAACAGGAGAATTGATGAAGCAGTGCTTTATCAATTTTCGTAACGTCCAAATTGGGTCAAGTAGGGCTGTCTGATGAGGTTAGAATGGATTTTTATTATTGAAAAATGTTTCATAAGGGGTATTGGACAATGCACCCTCCATACACACACACAGCATCCACACATCCTTGATAACATTAGGTTAAACCCTTTTATTATCTCCTCCTCCAGACAACTGGAGCTGCACTCCCCTGACACCAGGCACACCGTGGTGCTGAGATGCCCCGACCAACCATCTGCCCTGGCTTGGTTCTCTGCCCTGCATTCTGTCACATCCACGCTGGCACAGGTCTGTCTTTCAGCTTAATGCTATTATAGTTAATCATCAAAATCTTACGCCTATGGAAGCTTTCTGACTACATGCAGTGGCTTCGAATCAGCTCCTCAGACTTACTTTATGTTTTATGCATTCTGAACGCTCACACTTCCTTAAACCTTCCTTGCATTCCATCACAGCGGGCGCTGGCAGAGGTCATCCAGAACACAGCCAGGACAGGGGTTTCTGGCAGCAAAGAGATACGACACCTGGGATGGCTGGCAGGGAAGGTAGGAGTTGGTGTGTGTGTGCGTGTGTGTGATAGAGAGAGTGTAAAATGCTTTATAACACCTAACTCTGCAATCATATGTGGATGTCTTTAAGGTCCAGGCTTCTATTTCTCACATTTAAATGGGCTGCCTTTCCTCCTTTTACCATTCGGTGTGTGATAATGTGCCTCTTCCAGAGGACCAAGTTGAATTCCAAAACTTGAATCTGAGAAGGGTGAAGACATTATATTTAAGGTTTTAGTTAAGGTTTTAGTTGCTTTGTGTTGATGTTTTTAGCCTTACATGCATCTACTTTAGTGGTCTTATGAGCTGCCCTTTATGTTTCACATGGTTTCTAGTGTTGTAAGCGTCATGGCTCTAAGGTCCGTCAGTTGTACCGTCTCATTGGTTCCGACTACGGCAACAACCACCACATCAATTTTCATGTGATTTTGGGCAGAAATTCGTAGAGCAGAAGATGAATTCTAACAACTGATTATTTATTTAAAACCTCCATCAGCTTCATATACTTGCTTTTTCTGTTGAATCAATTGCTGCAGCGTTTAGTCCCCAGAGGACGCATCATCTTTACTCCGGTGATTCCCTCTGACCGCCTGCACCAGCATGAGGCTCACATTTGTGTTTTGGAGAGAAACGTCTTAACAGATACATACAGGGAAGTCATGCCCTCATTTGATCCCCAGAGATTGACATGTGTAATTATGTGAAAAATGAGAAAGAAAACTTCAAGAGAGAAGTTCAAACCCTCTCTCGTACCTGAGATGAAGTGTAGTGGGTGTGCTTGTCAGATTGTTGGTTTGTGACAGATACAAAAGGGTGACGCAAATTGGAGTGTGTCTTTCATGTCTCGTGCGCTGAGGGGCCTGACTTGTCTAGCTTTCGTCATTTGTCACTGCACATAGATGGCTAAATTAGTTTTTCCTCTGCGAGTCCGGTTAATGTTACAAGCTGATGTAGAATTACAGCTGTGCATGTGTGTGCGTGCGTGCGTGCGTGCGTGCGTGCGTGCGTGCGTGCGTGCATTTCAAACTCACACAAGCATGAAGACACACCACAAACCACCCTTTAATGCACACACATGCATAACAAACACACACACACCCACACTCATACCTGTCTTTTATATTCCTCATGAATCCGCGTGAAATATGATGCTTCAAATGCAGTACATTACGGTTACTTAGCAACATATTCTCATTATGTTAAACAGCTGACCCCTGACCTTCTAAATCCCACGATATGATTGGCGGAGGCAGAACTTCAAAGAGCAGCTCAGGATTTCCTGGCTGGGCTGCAGATAAACTCTCATAATAACAGTTATGGAGCATTGTCAAGTGAAATACAGGGGCTGTGCGTGAGTGTTTGCATGTCTATATGCTGAGTTAAGAGATTAACTGTGTGTGTTCTGAAGGCAAAGGGGGGGAGGGGGGTGCTTTATAGGAGGGATGGGTGGGCGAGAGAACACAGCGAAGCAAATGTGTAGGAAAGTCTACCTGCACACAGCCACCTTTTATTTTTAGCTAATTTCCCCACTGGATTCCCAATAAAGTGGCTACTAATTTCCGGCGTAGGACCGGACCAGCCTTGTAACGGCCCACATCATGTAGTCCTCTCAATAACATTCTGAGTCGGGGACTGACTGAAGAGAGACTGAAAGAATAAGAAAATGATGCTTGCATATCCACACGTGGATTATGCTGCGTACACACACAAGAGTTTTGCATATATAATACCCACTATTCCTCTTTTCGCATGACATAAATCCCATGGAGCTTCTCGCTGCTTCACAACTGTTCATCTATAATAAAATAGCTGCTTTCACCCGATTGAGAAATCAAATCCTGTAGCCAGTAATGGAGGCCTCGCTGTATGCAGCCTTGTATGATCCATTAATTGGTTTGTTCATAATGCAAATAGATATTTTCAGTTTTATGTGTTCAATTTATCAATGAAGTAAATACACTGTCCCAACAATGTACGTCTATCATTTCATTACAGCCTGTCCTATGCAGGTCACCCCATGACCTGCACAGGACAGGCCCACATTAAGTGATATAGATACAACTGCCCCAGTGAGTCTTGTCAATGTTACTTATATAGCCCAGTGTACAGTATGACACCCTCTGTCCTTAGGATGTTGATTTGAGTAAGGAAAAACTCCCCCATAAAAAAGATTTACAGGGAAGGAAAGTGTCATGATTTATTTGTTTGTGGTGCAGACGGAGAGTGAGAAGCAGTGCTGGAAGCCGGTGCTGGTGGTGGTGACAGAGAAGGACCTGCTGCTGTACGACAGTCTACCACGAGGCAGGGAGGCCTGGCAGAGCCCCGCACACACATACCCACTACTAGCCACACGGTAGGTCCATCTTTACATACATATGCACATCACAGATGCAAAATAGTCACGATACAACATTGAAAAACAACCTCAGACATACTTTTTCAAAGGGCTTTTTTCTCTTTTCCATGAGTGTTTAAAGTGCTGCTTTTATTATTTCCAGTTTGAAACTGATGACAAATGCAACATTTTTGCAATTGCAAGTCGCTTCTCACTACGTTACCATTCTGTATTGTAAAAAGTGCAATCATGACAGTTTGTACTCCATATTTTAAACATCTCGTGCATTTATATAATCATAATGACTTTGGAGATCTTTAAACTTTCCCATCAGCCTCAGCTGCACTCTGTATTTGGTGCTATTTGCATGCTGACACGCTAATCAAAGATGATGAACACGGTAAACATTGGAACTGTTGGACATCAACATGTTCACTTGGGACTTTGAGAATGTTTGCAGGACTACAACCATCCCCCAGAATGGTTTGCCTAACAAAGAACAGTCTCAGTTACAGTCCCACACAGCTGTTTATATGACTCCACATTCCTGCACAGTTTGCAGTATCTGGGATGTATTTATGTACCTTTGGTTAGGCTTAATAATTAAAAGTATTCCTCTATCAGGTTGGTAAATAGAATTCTTTGCTCCCTGGTAACAGTTTTGAAGGAACTCAGCTGAACATGTGTTGACCTGGAGGCTGGGAAAATATTGAAGGAAACAGACAGAATATCTTCATAACAAGAACGTGTTGCGGCGAGATCGTTTTTTAAGTACCATTTCATATAGTAAGAAGCTTTGCAAGATGTTAATGACATGTTCTGTCTGACACTTGAAGTTGACACGATTGCTATTTGAATATCCCGAGCTGTGCCGTATATGCTATATGATGCTGTATGTGTTTGTCCAGTCTCGTCCACTCCGGCCCTGATCGGGGGTCACCTCACTCCGGCACAGAGCTCTTCTTTGCCACTCGGACCGGCACACGCCTCGGCATCGAGACACACCTGTTCCGTGCCGAGACCACCAAGGATCTCTCTCTGTGGACACGACAAATAGTCAACGGATGTCACGCTTCAGCCGAGATGATCAAAGAAGTCACTACTAGTAAGTCTGGATACATTAAACATTAGCATGCATTTGCTAACACAAGCGTCTTTCAAATGGATAAAGGCATGTAGAAACATACACACTCCGACCCTGGACACTGTAGGATGAAAGCACATGTGGAAGGGGCAAAATGAGCTGCACAGGTCACCGTGCAGGATTCTGTGATACTTCCTCAGACGTGTTCAAGCATGCAGCATAGCATATACTTAGTCTGCACGGGTAGGCTGCAAGGGCAAGTACTGCCTTAGGTCTTACAAGTCTAAAATAAAGTCTAAATCCAGTGCATAAAGCAAAATGTACATGCACACACACACACACACACATACATGCTTGTCATCCTCCCATCCACTGAGAGAGAGGGAAGCATATGATCCTTTGACAGCCATATGGAAGATGTGGACAAACGCCTGCTATTTATAGAAAGGAACGGAATTGTTGTATGTTTGTGTGTAATGTTTTGGCATTGTGCGTCGGCTGTCCAGGGAATTCAGACAGAATAACCCCCGTTCTCGCTCCGTCTTTGCCTCCCTTTCTCTCCAAGCACAACATGTCCTGGGAACTGCAGTTCTCCCCCGACTCCCCCCCCCCACTCACCCTCTTTAAAACACTGTGCCAACTTGTACTTCTGACTCCACTCATAAATGAAACAGCTTTGTATACAGCAGCAAAGTTGTGCTCGACGTCAGCCCGGCAAACCTCTTATGTCACATGCGAACTCTTCTAAATCCTGTTTGCACCCACTGATCCGATATGTCACGCCGTTATTAGCGTAGCGAGGCTTCATTCACGTCCGTAGATCTCGATTTAAATGAAACACTCTTAAGGTGCGTGGTAACAGTAAGATTTCGTGTGTCATGGTAGTTTGTGGGGATATGTGGATGATACGGGACTTCTTATTGAATACCATGACAAAACGCCGTCTAGACTGAAACACGCTGCTCAGTATCGACGTGGTTGGGCTTTGATGTTGCTCTGCAATCCACAGAAAACACTTACACTTGCTTCTATTGACTTTTTTTTATGCCCACTCGGGGACAAGCTGTAATCACAACAATGGCTTCTCATCACGTCTTAATAAAGATCATTGTCAAACACCCAATTCTTGTTTTTGAGGCCACTGCTGTCAAACTGGTGCATGTAAACTTTCTCATGTGAAAAACATCCGTCCCTATGGAAGAATATGGACAGTATGAGTCCAGGTGTGTCCTCGATTCCTGTCATGTAACACTCAGTCAGTCACTGAGGAAGATTATGAAGGATTTCACCCTGACTCCACCGGCATGGAGGTCTTTTTGTGTGTACAGTATTTTTAGCGATGTTTTTTTCCTTCAGCCTGACAGTGAGAAGAAAAGACAGAAGGAGGGAGAGAAAAGAGCAATAAAACTGATGAGAGACAGGAATTAAAACCAAGTGATCAAAAGTTGAAGTGCAAGAAACACTGGAAGCTTATTAATGAAGGTACATGCTGAGTATATCTGCAGCTCAGTAATGACTGGATGACTATTATAAGCTCCTGCACCGTCAATTAGTATTCTGGATGATCATATAAGGATTTCATAGCAAAGGTTATGATCTATATTACATCCTGAACATCATTAAAAACATAGCAGGGGCGAGTGGACTAATTGACAGAAGTTACTTTTGAAGGAAATAAAATATTTAATTGTCATTAAATATTATAATCAAATGATCAACCCTTCAGGGGTCTGTGTGGATGATTGGCCTCCGGCAGCAACATGTCCAGAAACCACTGCAGAGCAGCATTAGTATTCATCTGTAGTTGTGCTTCCAGCTCTGTGGTCTCCTTTTCATCCCTGATGGAAATATCTTTCTTCCTACCTGCTAAATGCTCCGCAGTGTTAACAAGCCGAACTGCGTCTACTGTTTGGTCTGGTAGTGTACGGCTGCTTTTTAAGAGCTAAATCCTTAAAAATAGCATCTGGAAGTGACGCAGGCGAGAGCCGTGAGAGTTCCAGTCGACCCGTAAAACCAAAAAGGAAAGTACCTCAGACATTTGATTCATTGTTAATAATAAAGTATTTATTACTACGTCTTTAGTGTGTAATTCAGATTCCGCGTACGGCCCGGTGACACAGCTGGGGAAAAAAAACGAGAACAAATGAGAATGGTTATTGCTCACTATTGAGTTTCTGCCTGAAATGAGTCCCATAACTTTCCTGAAATAGATTAACGTTAGCGCCGAGCCCTCGATTTTCTCGTTGACGGACGTCGGAAAGTAATTTATACCACCCAGAGGAAGGAGTGTTATAATGCATACCAAAGTACATTCACTCATTTGTCACTCACTTGTCAGTTTCCTCATTTGTGCAACATTCTGATGAATCATTACAATGGTTTATTCACTGTCACAGGCGGATGACAAGGATTTTCTCTGAAGGTAGATTAACCCCTTCAGTCCCTCATCGGTCTGAAGACCACCCGTACAGGGGCTCTGGAATCACAAGGTCCAAGATACCATCGTTTACATATTCTTCTATTCTGCCTGTCTGTTTTTACTGCAGTGCTACCAAACTTAAAGAATCATTATTTTTTTTTACCTCAGGCGTTTTTTCTTCTCACGTCTAATAGATTAATAGAGACAAAAGCAAAGACGTGCTTGTTTTTGCAGGCTCAGACTGATGTTAGAAGTGTCTGACAAGATTAAGAGAGGATCCTCACCGAAATAGACTTGTGTCAAACTTGTAACGGAAGGATCACTCGATGAGAAGCCGACTTTCCGAAAAACCTCATGGGAGGTGAGTGGTTGCAGGAAGACAACAGTGTAATCATGAGAGAGAGCTCCCCGGTGAGGAGTGTGCCTACAGACAGCTTAGTGTCATCTAAAGAAGAACAAAATAATCATGACATGACGTGCCGCACATGGAGATGCTTTCATACCGTTGAGTGACAGGAACACGCTGTCACTCATCGACAGAGTGTGTGTAGATGTGCTACACATGGGTGGAAACACTCCGTCTGTACACTGCGACTTGCAGGCCCTCGTATTGGCAGTGACCACTTCGAATTGGATGACCACTGACAGTCACATAGGGGGAGAAATCTGACAGAAAACCATTTTTATATGAAGAAAAATAGTCTTTCTAGAGACCTGCTGCAAGCGGACTGAAGGTAATGTTATTTGCTCAGGTTATTTCTGCTGACCCGTTAGAAGTTCACACTGAAGCTCTACAGGATAACAGGAAAATCACTTGATGAGCCAGTAGTTTGTAGGGTTGTGGCTCAATACGGGGCGGATTCCAATTATTTTTGTTCTGATTACTTTGTTCATTTCAACCAAAAAACTTCGGAATAAGGGCCAAGGTTTGAAAAAAACAGAATCATCCTCGACCTGAAACCAGTAATCTGACAGTCCTGTGCAGTTTTCAAATAGTTAATCTCATAAAAACATTCAAACACTGGTTGAAAAGTCTACACGATTTGTCTTCGTTGTTTTCAAAAGAAGGGACGTCTGTAAACTTTAAGTTTGTTCCATCTCCTTAATGAACAGGCTTAATAACGTTTAACAGGAGTGTTTCCCTCGTCTTCTATTGTCTCTCTCCTTCACGCAGTCATTTAAGTTCCTCTGTCTGTCTCTCATCAGTGTTATTACTCTCTTCATCTCTCTTCCTCCTGTCTCTTCCTCACTGTCAGGCTGAAAGAAAGAGGGGCCGTTGTTGCGGTCTGAAAAGCCCCTTTCTTTCTGTCTGTTTTTACGTGTGTGTGCGTTCTGGTGGGAAACCCCGATCGCCTCACGGATCAAAGTTCTCAGGTAGTAGGGTAGAGTTTCACTTTTAATTTTCATTCATGAACACAACAAAGGCCCCGGCTCTCTTTGCCCCATTTTCAGCTGTTACACCATTGGGGACCCGTTTGTTCTGCCAAATTGTTGACACATCACTGGAACAAGAGCGGTCCGACCACGAACCTCGGCCAATGCTGAAAGACAGAAAGATTCCCAACCGACTGTATTCAGCCGTGGTTACTGTGAAAGCTGGTGGGGCCACAGGAAGCATTTCTAGTGGAAACCTTCAACCACACTCGTCACCATTATGTGATATGAGTCATCTGAGAAAAGTTACAAAAAATGATAATTTTTTCCCACACAAAAACCTGTAACTTTATTACACTGGTGTCAGTGGAAATGTGTCATATTCAAAATACCAAACTTCCACCCAAATACAGCTGGTTCACCAAGCAGCATTTATTCTTAGATGAAGACTGCAAACTGGTGCAAAACACAAAGGCCACTAAGTTTACCTATAAAGAAAGATTATATCTAGATCAGGATTCATTCCTAAAGTGGGGTCCAGGGACCCCGAGGGGTCCTTGAGGGTCTTCCAGGGGTCCTCACCAAAACAAGCATTTCAATGTTTTGAAAATCTGATAAATAATCACTTATCATGGCTTTAAATGTGGTATTTAATTAAACAAATCTATATGTTTTCCAGGGTCAGATCAGTGATACTTAATTGTGAGCATGTTTACTTTAGTGTGTGTTTTATGTGTGTGCATTGTCTTTTTGCTCAGCTAAACATATATAGTGATGAACTGATGTTAGATTTTCATATTACGTGAAACAGCGCAGAACATATGAGGTGCTGTGAACGGTGCAGTACAATACTGTGCAATCATCTGCTAGTTTGTGCAGCGAAAATTCAACTCACAAGGATGATTTGCACCAATGTTGTGTGTTACTGTGTACACACATGCCAACCTTGGTTTCAAAATCGCCTTTATATGAGGAGCCGAACGAGGAAAGGCAGAGAATCAACCTGTTGATATTGAAGCAAAAGGGCAGAGGCAGCCATGACACACACATGTATGCATGTATGCATGCCCTGAGAGAGACAAAAGAGCAGTATTCTGTTCAATTCCTCTTTCACTCACAGACAACACACACACACTGCACACACACTGCACACACCACATCCTGTTCAGGCTGTCAGCAAACAATGGAAAGATATCAGCTCTCTTTAAGTCTTTTTGTCACACAAACACGGCGCTGAGTAGATCCTGTGTCATTGAGAAAGAGGAGCTCGCGCTGTAAAAGGTAAACGGCCTTCATGTCTGACTGGAATGAGGCTGCCTGTCAACGCAGTGAGAAATAAGACCGAATGCAGCCAGATCTCACTGTGTGGAGAAAAACATCCCCGTCATTAAACCGCGGGGAAGTGATGTGGAAATTAGGAAAGCAGACGAAGATGGCGTGAGATGAGAAGAGAGGAAGGTAGCAAGTAATGAGAAATATGGCGGAGCAGATGAATAACAATGTTTGAGCTGGCTGATCTCCACATCACATCATCAGAAGTGTGACTCAACTGACCACATGATAGAAAGGTACTTTTTTAATAAGCAGAGCTAACGAAACCCTTGTGGGTTTATTAGGAAAACCGACCTAAACTAAACTAACCTAAACAGGTGTTGGTGATGATGGTCTTCATCAGAACTTCCTGGGTTGAGAGAAACATTCCGGCAGTTGATGAAATGACAAATTTGTTCTTTCACACTTTCACAGATTAAACCAATGAGTCAACGTGGTTACAGCCTGGTTTTGTAACCGATAGTGTATTCGTTCCCGAAGAATATAGAGGGGGGAGGGGTTTCTATGAACAGGTGTTAAATAAAAGTTTTTAAATCCACTTTAATAAATGTAATTTCTCTCTCTGTTAACAGTCAGCTTCACAAATAGCGAAATAGAGAAATGTCAAACCTTGAATTGTATCTTCCTGTCTTCCAGGTTGTCTATATCTGGGTCAGGAGTGCCGGCTGGTGATCCACTATGAACAAGGCTTCTCCGTGCAGGCTGAACCCAGGCTTGGAGATGGAGACAAAGTGGAGGAGAGAGGAGCTCACACTCCAACCAGGACGCGAGTGCTCCTCTCCTACCCTTTCGAGAAACTAAAGATGTCCTCAGATGATGGAGTTCGCATGCTCTTTCTGGACTTCGGAGGGAAGGAGGGCGAGATTGTGAGTGGATTGTGAGGTTTTCTTTTATCAAGTATTATGTTGCCTTAAAGAACTGCATGTCTGAGGGAGTCACACTTTGTGTTTCATCCTCTGGGATGGAGGATTTTGGTCACTTCCCAATAAATAGAGCACGTTTATATCTCCTCTTAGAAGGACACTCGGTAAAATGAAGCACAATTTACAGGCAGGGTAAAAGTAGTAGAACAGAAAGAAAATTACAGCTTCATCACAGCGTGGTCCCTGAAATAATCAACTGAGGGGCGTCTGCTTTGAGAAATAGTTTGTCACCTTCTATAGGAGTTTTAATCTGTTTGCACAGCTCAGCAGCTCAGTGTGTCGACGTCCAGGCTGCTCGTGTTTAAAGGGCCACATTCAAAGTAATCAGGACCAATTATGATCAAACCTTAAACCAACAAATGCGACGACTCCCACTACCCAATATCTGTCATTTTTAATCCCTCCATGACAACACTGCTATGAATATTAACGCTGGTGTCAGGAGGAGAAGCTTTCAATTACCTTTGATTGACACTGACACATTTTTTTTTAGATGTTTATGTTCCATCATTCATAAGGCCAAAGGACTTTGAATTTGTCTGCTGGAAACTTCCGTGACAGTGGAAACTAAAATATTTACTCTCAAGGCGTATGGGAACTGAAAGCTGTAAAGGTTTTATATCAACGATCCATCTGCCTGACAGTTCATACGCAGCAGCTCCGTATAAAACTGTTGTTTTACAGTTTATAATGAAGGGAAATAAGCAAAGACTCGGAGCCTTTGATTAAATACTTTCTGTTGGCTAACAGGATGGATTTAATTTCCTGTAGCATTTCTGAATCCCAGCACAGTTGAAGACAAGGCTTCATAAAGATCCCAAGGCACCTGCTGATGTGGCTGATAGCTCGTTAGCTCAACATTTGAAAGTTGAATCAGCCGGGCCTTTTCTTCTCGCCGTCGACTTCTATTGTCTTTATTTGGCAGGAACTACTTGTTTCTAAATTTGTCTCAGTCACAGCACTTACAGCAGTTTACCTTTCACACACAGAAAAAACGTGTTATTAGACTTTGGACCAAACCAAGCAATTGATCGTGGCTTGGAAAACAAACATCCCCGAGGAGAAGAGAGAACAAGACTGAAGGTCTGCTAGCTCGTGGCTCTTTGAGGCTCCACGTAGGCGCAGCAGTGCTTTGAGCTAAATGCTACCATCAGCATGCTAACATATTCACAGTGGACACAGTGGACAAAGTCATGGACCAACAAATAGTCCAACCATTGACATGGAGATCATAGACATACTATTTATACTGATGGACGCCTTATGAGCCCCTCATAACTGAAGCCAAAATATATTGATCGCCCCCTGGTGGCTGGTTGCAACATAGGTCATAAGTTTGTGAAAAAAAACTAAAAACTCTCTTCAGATAATTTTTTCTTAAAGATGGTTTCTGACATTTTAAGCGGTTGTTATCGTTGATACATGTTCAAGTTTATATTTAGGTATTGGACTCTAAAAAGGGGAAATGACATAATGATTGACAGCTGCACTACTGCCAGACATTGGTTCCAAATGACGTCACCAGGAACAAGGTGGCAGCACCTGTATCTGCTTTATATTTGCTTTATCTTCATACTTTTGGAGGAAATGTAGACCCACTGTCAAGTTCTAATGTACAACCAGACAAAAAGCGCCACCCCTAAGGCCACACTGCAAGCATGGACTGTTAACAAACTCTATTTATGCAAACATTTTTGGACGGTGTTTGTGGACCAATCCTAATGTGTGCATGTATTCATTTAATTCTGTATTTAATTGCAGAATTTACTTGAAGTGGCAGTCACTGAAAGTTTTATTTGAAAAGCCAAAGGGTAGTTAGCTTGGCAGAGCTCTCCACTCCCTGAGTGCATTTCCAGTTTAAGTATGAATTTATAGGTTAAATCTTCCAAGGAAAGGATGTGAGTCATATCACCGGTGAAATCAGTTGTTGATTCAGGCTATGAAAAGAGCTTTGTTCACAGTGACGTGGTGTTTGCATGTATACAGAGATTAGCTCCAACCCGGATGGTCTAATCTTTGCCTCATGGGTACTTGTTGACTGTTGCTTTGAGTATTTCCCTCCTGTTCCTCTTCCTCTCTCTCCCATCCTTCAATTATCATGCATTTTAATCACAGTCTTCCTCTTTATCCCTGTCATGTTACTCATTATTCTGCTTTTTAATCTTCCTGCAGCAACTGGACCTTCATTCATGTCCGAAGCCGATCGTCTTCATCCTCCACTCCTTCCTCTCGGCTAAGATCTCCCGCCTCGGGCTGGTAGCCTGACAGCATCTCCAAAGGGACATTTCAACTCC
>CAAKHC010004946.1:0-19101 GCA_901007825.1 Macroramphosus scolopax | reverse complement strand
TGTTTGTTTGATTTGCAAAGAAAGGCAAAATTGTCTCACACTTGCTGTAATTGTAGGTGCGAGGGGATCGCTAACATCACATGAACAAGAAGTTGACTGTTAACTTCCTGTCGTGTAGACAGGAAACGAAAAGACAAAATTACAGTCCGGGCGCTTCCTTTCTGCTTCGACGCAATGTGTCTTAGTATCTCAGCTGATAAGTCACACACAGCCGGTCTGTAATTTCAGTGAGATCGTGTGAGAGCGTTCACGCCGTACAAAAGGACTCTATGTGTACGGCGAAGGAACTGGGTCATCTCCATCTGTCCCTGTTATTATCTGTTGATGGACAATAAGAGGATGAGTAACCGTCTCACCAGCATAGCACACCGTTCTCAAACATTTACACCTTCGCACGGAGTTCGAGGACAAAGACAAAAGCATGTTTGTGAAGTCATTGCACCTATGACACGCCCCTCCTTCCCCAACACACTGATTCATTGCATTAATACATATACTGCACATGCATTAATGTTGTGTTTTGTTTTGTTTCAGCTGTAAACTGTGTATCTCCGTGAGGGAAGGACAGTGTCGCCTCCTGTGCTTTTCAGATTACCAGTCTCGGAGAACATGATGATAAAAGAGATGTGAGGTGGAGGACGTGTGTGCATGATTGAGACAAAGGAATGTTTCTGGATGACACTATCAAGGCCCCCTGAATGCCCCCACACCTCTCTCTCTCTCTTACACACAGACACGCACTGTGTGTGTTCTCCTCTGTCCTGAGAACCTGTGCACATGAATAGGTGAATGTGTAATAAATGTATGCATTCTGGTACATGTGAGGGGGTCCCTCAGGTATGTCATCCTGTGATCAAACAGTACCAATGGGAGTTTGAACACCACAGGAACCTGGTTGCCGTTACAAGGACACAGGATTATTAGAATAATCTTTGGACCTGGGACACACAAGACCTTCCTAGCAGGGTTCATGAGCAGGTGCCATGTAAAAATCCATTTTTATTTTTCTCATACTATGCTACGATCTATTTTATGTCCTGTCATACCCAGTATTATAGTTCATAATGAAATATGTTTTCTAGCACTTTTAGATCAGAAAAACAACAGAAAAAGTTATTTACCTTCAGAGGTCATGTGGGATCTTCCAGTTCACCTGAGGTCACCTGAGGATGGTTGATTGTAATGTGTGCAGCTTGTAGCAAGTCAATGGAGCACATTTTCTTCACATCCACACAATCCTAAGAAAGGTTCTACTCAGTCCGCTGAAGCAAGACACACGCCGGGCAAGTACAAACACAGCCCAGCCATGTACTTCCTGTGAGTTAATGAAGGGGATAATGTGCCAGAGTTAGCCTTGCGTAATCATTGATCCCTCATATAAAACATGTGGAAGAATGATCGTCATGTGTTAGGCTACAACTGGGAGCTCTGTGTAATTATGTTTGGATTTCATAGAATAAGTAGTCTGGTCTGGTCACTGGTCAGGCTGGTCCCTGGAGAAGCTGTTGTTGGGCTGTACAGGCTGGGTGACGGTCATGATTGTTATTTCAACTTAGCAGCGCCTTGTTTTCATCAACTCTTATTTATCGTTTGTTGATCTGTATTTTTTAATCACTTGTTTTCCACCGAGGTGAGCACTGTCACACACAGGTGCCTATCCATACTGACGCACGCACACACACACACACACACACACACACACGCATGCAATCATCGATTCAGCTCTAATTATGGTTCTAAAAAAGGTACAAAAACAACGGGCTGTTTCTCCTGAGACCTCAATTTCTTTCAATTGCCAGCAGATTAATATTCTGGTAGAGAAAGAGAGCATCAATCATCCCTCTACAAAGTGTTTTTTCATTCATAAATTCAACAAGGCAACAGCAGGTCTTTTTGATTAGCTGATAACATGTTGTACTGCAGTAGACACATTAGATTGTTTTATAATGGTTAAATAAAAACATTAATTAGGAAAATAATAATACCACAGTAGGTTCAATCAAAATTCAAATGCAGGTCTGACACATTACATTTTATATTCATATATTCCCATTTTCAATGCAATCTTTGACTGCTGTGAACAGCCAACTGATCCACGTTTTTGTGTGAGGGCGTCTTTTCTGCAAAGACTGATCAAAACAGAACACAGGAACAGACTGAGCCTGGAAGAGACTTTGATCAGTCGACTCTGCACACGGAAAACGATAAAGATCCTCAGCGAAGAAACAAAACCATTTCTTCTTAGTAAATTGTAAATCCGACTTATCAAAAAGACGCAGTTCAATGCAACTAAAATGCTGCTTTGCTGTTATTACATGATGACAATAATTTCGCAATAATATTGTAAGGTAGTAAAACGTTCTGAGGTTGTCACATGCAAGGTTGTTGTTTTGCACTTTGTGTTCCTCTTATGATAATTCACTGCTCACCATATGTACCTGTTTGAGCTCAAATGATATCCTACTATCCCTCAGAGAAATATACAATATATCTCAGGGTTGTAGTACTTCAAGGAATTCGTTTTAAAGTCAGACTTGTCTCACCACCTCTAAGCTTGCCAGAGTTACTTTCGTAACAAATGGATTTACTGAGGGACTTCACAACAAGGACGGTATTACTGCAATACCTTATCACCCTTAGATACAGAATATGGATTCAGAGTGACTCCATTTGCAAAGTGAATTAGCTCTTAAAGCCTGCTGGCATGCAGACAGATTTCTCTTGGACCCACCAACTCTTGTTACATAAGTCTGCTGCAGCTGCATCGCTCATCTTTAGTTTTATTTCTCCTCCCTTTGTCAGACGAGAGACAAACCTCAAGTCCCAGAGCTGTGGGAGGAACAAAAGCTACCAAAGCCATTAATAACATTTATTTTACATGTATTAACACGCAGCAGCAGTAACAGATGGCCAGCTCCTCTAGTCTGTGCTTTAGTCATTTAATGGGCAACAGAGAACATGGCAGTAAATCATTTCAGGTACGGAGATTAAAACCAAGATCCATGTTGTGGACATTTGTCTCAATATCACATGGCTGAAAAGATCGACAACCTTTCTCAGTTGTAAATATAAAACATCTTCTAAACCTACAAAAAAAAAAATATTTTGTAAAAATGGATCTGCAAATACATAAAAACCACAACGTGTGTGAACGCTTTAAATTCATTTAGAAATGAATGTTTTGTGATTGTCGTTCAACATTGATAACGTTCAAAGAGACATTTTTAGTTTTCAGAAAGGCATTTATAAAGGTCAGTCCTCTGCATGTGGATTTGCACTTTACACACAGTGTTTGGAGGCAAACTTTCCGTAACACCATTTTCAGTTGTGATCGCCTGATGACATAATTTTAGCATTTCAAAGTAAAAGCATCTAGTCGTTCTAATAATCAGCGATAACTAATGCAAATTCATCGTTTTATGATATTATTAGAAAACAGTATTGTTTGTATATTATTTAGCACAGTTTATTGTATTCTTCATATTTGGGGAATTTGTTTGCATGTTTAAAGATGTTTCATATTGGCAAAATATTTTTCAGGTTACAAATCTGTATTTGGGGAAAATTAGACATTCCTTCTAATATTGAGACAAATTTCTTGAGACAAAAGATCTCGTCTGCTACAACGTAATACACTGGAGCCCTTAAATCTAAGTGTTTTCCTCCAGGTTTGTACTTTTCACAGTTTGGCTGATGCTGGGTGACCTTCATCGCTTCATAATAATAATCATAAGTAGCACCTGGTCTCCTCTTCACAGCCAGTCTTTTCTTTCTCTGATAATTTTCTAGCAAGAATTTTGTGACGCAGATGTATTATCTCTTTTCTTGGTCCACTGAGATACAACCTACAAATCCAGAGAAAACATTTTTATTATCTTAACTCACTCACAAACACAGATACACGGCCAATCAGTCTATTCCCTCAGAAATGTCAGGTTGTGCACTTTATCCAACCTTAAAAATAAGATTTAACTGAGTATCTGCCTTCAAAAATAGAGCCACACTATATTTGGATGATCTAATGCTGTATTTCAGCTGACATAATTGGAGCACTACATGTTCAACAAAGTGTCATCAGCCTATTCTCTGAATAACAGTTGATCATTATATATTGAAGAGGCGCAGTATTCTTTTTTTGCAAGGACAAAACATGTAACCAGAGAAAAATTCAACCTGGTGACATGTCATGCTACATCAATGGCTCTGAGTGTATCTCATCGTGTGAATCCAGAGTTCTTTCTGATGTATCTGTACTGACGACAAACTGGCGCTTGCAGGTGCACACACACGCATGCACGCACGGACACGTTCTCCGAAAGCAACCTACTCAGGTTGTATTCACAGCGATAGACTGCACACACATACGATCAAAAACACTTTATTGTGTTACAAACTGAAACATCTGAACAAAGATAAAATATCTTAAAACATTCTTAAATCCATAAAAATATTACTCATAGAAACAGGATTAAAAAAAAAAAATCCAAAATGATTATCTTATCTGTGTTTTACTGATCTGGAGCAGTTTAGAGTTCATCACAGTGACACAGACAAACCAAACAGAGCTTAAAAGTCAGAACACATCTGGAAAAATGATATGTCACCTTGAGATCTCTTTACTGAGAGAAACAAATAAAAAATAAATAGAAGTGAATTAAAACAAGCTTAATGTAACATTTAAATGGGTAGATAAATGAGAACGTAAACCCCCAAAGGACACGGCTTTGGGCGAGCTATCCCACGCTATGCCAGGACCTCCTTCACTTCTTTAAGGTCTTCTCCAGCACCCAGTCAACAACCTAAAAGAACAGGATATGTGTTAAAAAGGAAGTTTAGAAGGTTCAGTAACAGCATAGAAATGAATTAAGTTGAGAACAGCTTATGTTTGATTACCTGTTTTGCGTTGCTGCTGGCTGCCTTCCTCATCTCCTCATGCAGACCCCGAGATGTTTTCAGATCCTGGGATCAAACAACGAGAGAAGGATCAGTCACGTTGACACAGTAATGTGTGTCCATGTGGGCTGTACATGGTCACAGCTAAACTTAACTTAGCAATAGACTACTGCTAAATAAATACATCAAGACATCGATACATCTATCAGCAATCATGAATTACTGGCAAATTAGGTATTTTTCTTATCAGACATCCTTTGTTTACTTTCTATTAAACTCTTAATAACGATTAACCAGGAAGCAGGAAAGATAAAATGAAAATATGCATATTGAAAAAAACAAACAAACAGAGGTTTCTTTAAACTCTTCCAATAAAGGTGTTGTTATGTTGCACTGATCTGTGACAAAGTACAACACATGGTCAAATTACAGGCCTGGATGTAGAAAGCCATACAAGGAAAAGCAAGTTGATGGACAAACAGAGGACAGCGCTGACTCTGCGTGGGCAGTAAAAAGACTAACCTTGAGATAGACTTTCGAGATATCAAACAGTCTTTTGCTGCAGGCCTCAAAGCATTTATGCTCAGCAGTGATCCCGTGGTGTTTGAGAGTTTTAGCCACTACCTCCTGCAGCATCTGAGGACAAAAATGAGACAAACACTTATCTACTTGTTCAACACTCAAACAATAAATCCAGTTCTGTTCACTCCCGTACCACCTAACGTCAACCCGGTTCACAGAGAGGAATTGTAGCAAGGCTTCCTTTTTTAAAAGGGGGGAAAGTCAAAATGTTTTGACAATGGAGGACGTCCTTGCACACAACTGCCTTGACAAGCACAGTGTGGGCTCTCAGGTACAAACATACAGAACTTTACTGGTAGAGTCGACGGGAAAACATCCCTGGAATAAATAGATCTGCCTTTAATCTTGTCACGCTGACTGGTCCAAGGGAAACACCATCAATTAATGTGCAGAATACTCGGTGCCATTCAGTCTCATAAGGAGTAGAAAGATTGTTTTTAATCTCTGTCCTGACAAACTGCTATCATTATTTCTGAGGAGTGCCAACTGTTCTTCTTTTACTTGCGTTCGGATGATAAGCCTCTTCTTGTAATCATAAATCAAAACAAGTCAAGGTCGGGATGCGGGCTGCGAGTTGTAGCGGAGATAGAGCGGAAGGGTGTGCAGGTATGAGTGTGAGTATATGATTTCGCACATGTCCACAAATAAGTGTCTATGTGTGTGTGTTAGAAGGGAGCTGCAAGTGATAAGATAATAGTATAGCAGTTAATGTGCTTCTGCCAAAAGTTTATGAAGCAGCCCATCCAAAACATAAATCATCTTGAGCTTAAGATTTTGCACAATTCTGATTAGTAGAAAGTTTGTAGACTTAAGGTTGCAGGTTTAGTAGAGTGTGTGTTTTCTTGTGCGAGTCTGACTCTAGAAATGTGTGAGTAGTATCGGCCGTGGGTGGCGGCATTGATTTAACACAATTTTCTGTCGCCCAGGTAACGACTCACCTTTTGCGTTAGATAACAAAAACTATTCAAATGCAACAGAAATTGAGAAGAATATAATTCCTTGTAAATTCAAACTCTCACCCTGTTGTGTTTCTGGGAGCGTGATTCCTGTACAGGTTTGTCCTCTATTATCACATGATTTGTCTTCTGCTCCGAGGCTTTCGGTTTGTCAGTAGAGGAGAGGTTCACCGAACCTAGAATGTCAGGAAAATTAATTAAAATCTAATCGAATACAATGAATGAATTACAAATCCGACATTATCTTAACAGATAAAATGTTACATTTTTTAAGGAAATAAATATATAACAAAATAATCATAATAACAATCAAAGTTTGCTTAGTTAAATTAACTCGTAAGTAAATAGTTTTTTTAAATGATGAGACTGTTCCGTGTTACTTCAGGACAACTCGCTCTTTTATCATTTCAACTGGCACATGGAGTTTGTTGACCTTGTGTGTTTCCCAACATCCACCACAGCCGAGTTGTCGTCAGACAATGTAAGCGGAAATAAGTACATAGAATGTGCAAATATATTAGTTCTCATTTACACAAACACGGCTCTAATCTGTTAATGATACTGAATTTTACTTTCCAGATACAGACTGTACATTCTTAGTGTCAACCTATAGAATTACTCCATGGTCATCTTTTTTATTGACATGTATAAGCACACTTATGTGCAGAAACATGTAATTCAATCTTCCCTTAACAGCTTAAAGCAAAAAGAACATCTAATCGCTCTCCATTTAAAGTGTGGTTGATTTTTTTTACCTGTAGTTGTCCGTTTTGGAGCAGAAGAACAAGAGGAGGATATGAGGGAGGAGCTGGACTGGGACCTGCTGGGTTGCTGCCGTAGACACCTGATAGCAGGATGTGTCCCACTGCTGCCGCTGCTCTGAGAACACAGAGAGTCGCTGCTCTCTGACTTCGCCAGCCTGGATCGTTCAGAAAACAGATCATTAAAAGTTTACCACCACACCAATCCCACAGTCCATCTCCAAATGTTTTATATTCCATTTGAGGAGATAAATAAGTGTTTATTGTCTCTTTGCAACAAGCTCACCATCTACAAATGTATATATGTTAATGGGAATTAGGTATGGGCGATATAGTACAGTATATATAATACTGCATAATTTTAGGGCATATTGTGATACAAAATATGTAATTCGATATTCTGAAATTTCCTCTTCAGTAATTCATGAAGGCTAAATTTAAGCCTGTGATGCATCCAATCACACCAGTATGATGATTCTAGTTGTCTCTGCCGGGCTGGACTGGCCGTCTGGTGGCCGACGTGCCTTTTGGACTAACACACTGTAGACACAGGGCTACACAAGCTAATCAGTTCTGAATGTCTACTTTGAAATGGTTGTCAAACTTCTATTTGGTCTTATTGGTCACCATAACTGTTTTGCCAGCCCCTCATATAAGCAGTCATTGGTTCTAGACCTGCAAAATGGAACAAGTTGTCCAGGCTGACTAACTGGCGAAAAAACGGTCGCCAGCTCTGAAGCAGCCCTTGCAAGGCCTTCATGGGAAAAGGTTATAAACAACATTTAGGCCTCTGGAACAGACAACACGTCACTTCCAGAACCAACACGAAAACCATTGTCATACCTCTTGCGAGGATGACCTCCGTTAATGTCTGTGTCCCAGGAACTGCGTTTTAGTCGTGCGACATCAGCATTCTGCAGAGTCTCTCCATCAGGTACACTTCCTGGTTCTGACATCACAGCAGGAGACGGGGCGGGGCTGAGAGCGAAGGGGAGAGCACTGGGCTCCTTGGAGCAAGTTGTTTGGGTCTCATAGCGAATCAGACGAGACTGTAGCCGTACAAAGGCCTGGTCCCGGTCTAAAGATCGTTGGTTGTCCAGACAGAACCTTGATGAATCATTGAAAAAAATACGATAAAGTAATTGAGACTAAATCACAGGTGAAAAGGCCAACAAATTTCTACCATGTTTTGAACAAATGGTCTTCATCTAGTCTTCAAGGGTCACTAACTGTCAGGTAAACACACGGAGAAATATACATCTGACAAATACAGAAAATATACTGCAAAGAGAGAAATGAAAAACTGAAACGAGACATGAAAGCCATTAAAAATAATATCCCTTACAAAGAGCAGGGGAAGTCAATGAAATGATTTAAACAAAATAGTTAAGAGGCATCAAGTCAGTTGACCCAGAGCGGCTCCAGCTGGACTGAAGGCATTTTCACTGTATAATTGGATGACGAATCTACTCCTGCACAAGTGGCCTGTTCACATCTCAACTCTTGAATCATTGAACTGAAAAAAGAAAATCTGTTATTTTATTTCAGATTAAAAGACAACGCTTTTTCCACACAGAAACAAGTTCCGCTGTTGATTTTGTTGTGCAGGATGATGTGAAGCAATCAAGACTTTGTGACTCATTCAACTGAGAATCAGAAGAAGATGCACAGCTGTATGCAGAATGAAACGTCTTGCACAGAAGACCGACCGGAATCATTGGAAAGATCAAATCGTGCGATTTTCCTTTGAAATGCTCCACTTCACTGTGATAAAAACTCCAGGAGCAATTCAATAAAAAGAACAGATGTGACTTTGGACGTGAACTGTGTCTGTAGGCTCTAGTTGTTAACCCACTGACCCGACTAACAGCACTGATCCCTGACTTCTTTAGCTGTACACTGAGGTTACCTGAAGAAGACAGATAGAGACTTACTCGATGCCGTGGTAATGGGAGGCTGAGGCCTTGCAGAAGGGCATCTGACTGACTCTCCCAGGAGACAGGTCCGGTGACAACTGAAACACATTATTACTGAACAGAGAAAGACAGAGGGAGAGGGGTATAAAGAGGAGGAGAGGAAGGAGAAATCAATAGCTTGCTCATCAATCTAAAAAGTCTCTTCGATTTTCATTAGCATTAATTAGTGTCTGTTTTGCTCTAGATTATCTTTTCCCCATAAAACTGAATATTCCAAGAAAGGTAGAAAGGTCACTGAAGAAGACTAATGATCACAATCAAATCCTCATTATGGGCGCATTAAGTGTTTATCATTCTTCAAAAAAAAAAAAAAAAAACACAAATACTGTTAATCTGACGACAGTATGTGTATGTAGAAATCCGTCTGCACCAACTGAGATGACCGAACCTACCCTCTACTGACATCCAGGGGTTGTAGCTCCCCAGTAGGCTTGCCATCAGATGTGAAGTGTTTGAGAAGTTCTTTGGCGTCCAGTAAAGCAAAGGAGCCCTTTTGACTGTCTTTAGGACCCAGCAGGCTGTCACTGGAGCCTGGACCTAACAGGCCAAATCTAAGACACAATAAAAAATACCGTAAATTATACAAAGTCTATTACTAAAACGAAATTGTCATATACGTGTTCAAACATAGATGCTCTATGGAATTGTGCATTAAGAGCATGACGAAACCTTTCGACTTACATCCTCTTCTGTCGTCTCTTCTGCAGGTTCTCTATGTTGTGGAGGACGCTCCTCTCAGGCCAAACAGATTGCTGGTGGTTAATAGTCTGAAAAGCTGTCATAAGAAAACAACAAAGCTTACTTTTACCTCAATGAAATTTATTTCAAGCAAAAGTATCATCTTCCTGTATGGGCCCACCCATTTGCAGTCACTTCACAAATGTTTGTTGGTCTGCAAATCAGTGATTGAAAATATAACTATCATACAGGCAGAATGCACAGTATAATGGGTTGCTGGAGATATCTAAACTTTAAACTCAAGCAAGGTCAGCAAGCTGAACTCTTGGCAGATGATTTCAGCAAATCTACATTTGGTGTTTGGACAGAAAGATTGCTTGGTGTACAGAACTGTGACAAATCATACAGGTTCTTTGAGAAGATGATGGAGACGAGGCCTGAGGAGGTAACAGTTCGACAGCCCACACAACCCCATTCACACCTTTAGGAGATTTAGAGAGACAAATGTAAGACATTCCTGATGGATTGCCGAAGCAGCTTACTTCTGTAGACAACCTCTGCCTCTCCACCGCAGAGGGCGGCCGTGAGCTATATAACCCGACGTCAACTTTCTGATGCTGTATACCTGAACATATGTAAATCCTACCATCCTGTCTGTTTTGAAAGTTAGCTGGCTCACCTTGCAAAAAGTTTAAGCAGCTGCTTTGTTTGAGTTCTGGGACAGCTACATAATTATACAAGGCACACAGCATGAAAACTGAAGAATGGGGAGAAAATAATTAAGCAAGTGCAGTTTCGTTAGTCGTTTTATTTTGTCCAATACATTTGCTGCCGCTGTGACAATGTCTCAATCTAGAAGCAGAGATAATTATTCAATGAACATTATAATGGATAATGTTGTGCAGAAACCCCAGAAATAATTGACAAATAAGCATTTACGATATGAAAACTGCTTGACATGCAGGTCTGCAAGCCCCACAGCTTCACTTTTAAACCAGCGCTGGCCTTCCTGCTCGCATTCAGCTTGAGGTGTTGTTTTATTGCTTACCAATCATTTTTGTGCGTCGTCAGATTGCATTGTTTCCTGTGAATGTGCATGAAGTGAACACAGATGCACTGCTTTGTAAGAATTCACAGGCCAATCAGAATATTTGCTCTGTGATATCAATTAATTAATAACCTAATAAGATACTCTTTTTTTCATTTTCATTGTCTCATCGGGAAAAAGATTGACCAGCCTACAAGACCGAATCTGTCTTCAGCTGTACCTGAGTCCATGGCGTCCGTGCCCCCCTGGTCGTCTGTCAGACAGGCGGATGAGGGCAGAGTGGAGTCAATCATCTTCAGGTACTGCTCCCTGGCCAGACTCACAATGGCCTTCAAGTGGTTGACAGGTATGGTGGTTGAGGCTGATGCGTCTTTCTGTCCTGGACACGCAAACAGAGACTGGCAGGTGAACTAACTGGTGGAGAACTTGAGTGTCTTTGTTCTGGATGTGCGGGTTGTTGGTGGAATGTTTCTCCAAAGACAAGGCGCTTGCACTGTTTTAATAAATGAATATTAATTATTCCAGCTGATAGCTTCAAAACAAGTGAGTAGGTCTGCACCTTTTATAGTTTCTACTAATGGTGCAGTATTTGACCAAGCGGTTTGACTTAAAAAGAGTTAAATTAAATTAAATGGAATAATTATCAGTGTCACAATAAATGCACCTGCAAAGTGCATTTTAGTATTTTAAAAAGGACATTATGCAACAATCATCAAATGTCAGTTATGTGCTAGTTATTAAAGTATAATTTATTGTTTTTCGATAACAAAAATATGGACTGGGCACATCTACTTACTAAATAATACACAGTAGAAACACCAAAATTGTATTTTTTATCATCCTTTTCAAGGTCACGGCTCGACTTCTAACCGAGCGTGAGGTCTGGTTCTGCTCGATCAACAGCCCCCTGCTAGAGAGGGCAACCTGGGCACCAGCAGCTGCTCATGAATCTTTTGTTGTGAGTGTACACTAAAGGGCAATATACAAAGTTTAATGCTAAATTGCATCTAGTGAGACTGAAACTGAGAAAAGGGAAACATCCTTGGCAGCCAAGTGCATCAACATATGTATGACACGAATATGGAGACTGATTATAGTCTATATGACTATAATGGTCCTAAAGACTATATATGACCATATATAGGTGATATATACTCATATATAGATTATATATGGTTTGTCAGGGCTCTTTATTATGCTCACAGCTTTTTGAATGATTTGCCTTATGCTTTTACTTCTTTAATCTGGCTGCACGCCGCTGTGTTTCACTGTCTTTGACTCCCAAGGGGATATTCCATGTGTCTGTCTATGGGAGTCTTCCTAAGTAAGTGCTTAAAGTAAAGCAGAACTAAGAGTTTAAAGTTTCTGTCAGGGGGACTACACAAAAACCATCAGGCTGATTTTCAGGAAACTTGGTGGAGGGCTGTAGCGTGGCCCAAGGCCGGATGAATTTAAGTTCGACAGGATTTGAATCATGAGGGAAGAAACACAAATTATTTATAAACTGTGAAATATGGCATCTGGCCTTCTGCGCTTGTCGACTGCCCTTCCAGTTATTACCTTATGTAGTGTATCATTAAGACTCGGATTTAATATTAGGCCATGATGATTGTGTCAGGCTAGATAATGTGAAGATGATGAGATGGTGAAATTGAACTAATTACAGGAGTGTGATACACGTCTGTGCCAACAGGCATCTTGAGGGTCATCTCAGGGTTAGCTACAGAACATGAAGCTAACATCTTGCTCTCAAATAATCCCTATTATAAAATAGAAATGATTGCAGAGCCTCTGGCTGCCCCTGCAGTTGGCAACCCACAGGTGTATGTGTGCCAGAATCTAAGTCAACAATCAAGTGAAAATACCTGTTTCTATATATACTTGATAAAACACACTGCAGAGAGTAGACAGGGAAAAGAATCCTTCTGTAACGTCCAGAATCTGATCCCATAAAAGCTCCAAATCCTTCTTTTGTGTATTCTTTAAAAGGTTGCTTCTCCGTTCTGCTTGGGGCAAGACACTTTGATTGAGCTCAAGTCGTCATGCTGAGGGCTTGTCTCTGTTATTATCATCATACAACATGCAAGCAATTCAAGAAAAGTACCATAGTATCTCTGAAATACAGCAAAAAAAGGATAAAATCAGTATGTCTCATATATTTTATGCTGTTTATCGTGTACACCTCCCAATGTTCATCTCCCCTCTCTGAATATACTTCTGTAATCATTTACTCACAAACATTTTAAATCTAGTACTTACTGAGATATTCTCTGAGCACCAGTGTCTGGACCTGGGTCACCTTCCTTTCTCTCTTCAGCAGGCTGTCTCCTTGGAGACAAGGCAGAGAACGGAGAATGTTGCCTACAGCTCCTCCTGTTTGGAGAGAGAGTAGTGAAGGAAAAAGGTACTCAGCTGCAAATTGTCTGAGTTGAACCTTGTACAACATTTAGTCATTTGTCCAGTGGGCTTACATGTGTCAAGGGAAGATAGTGCTTCATTTCACAGTAATATAAAGAAAAGATGTGCAAAACGAACTAGGTTAGTGAATACTAACAGGAAGTTTGGGCTGATTAATCACATTGATTGATCACACGGTCTAGTCGAAGCATTTGCTTAATCCTACATTTGACATTTTTATTTGTGTCAATATTCCTAACAACATTGGATATTATTTATTTAAATATTGTTTAATATAATAATTAAGCATAACAAATCAGTCAACTAATCGAGCTTTAGAGCCAGATAAAATAAATAAATACATGTCATCCAGTGGTGTTGAAAGGTTGTTGTCAGGTTCCTCCACTGCTGATTTCCTCTTAATTAATTGGGTACACATACATCAAACTAATGCAGTATGATACAACAGCTTTACAATAAATCCTCCCTTCATGAGGATTAATGTTCCATTTTGATTTCATGTCCAGTTTTTTTTCCGTTGTTGCAAGAAAAACAACTGGACCAAACCGGAGCAGGATACAGAGGTTCACTCAGTAGTTCATGCTTTTGTCCAGGTGTGCATGTTAAGACTTTCATTTCTTGTGAAAACTTTGACATTTCATTGCAATTCACGACACCTTCTAATCCTATTCTGCTGAAATGCTTCTGGAAGGGTTGCATAACATGCTACAACAGCAGGAAGTCTTAGGAGTAAACGCAGCAGAAGGTCTCCTGAATATCATGTACAGCCCAAGAACAGGCGAGAGCATTCATCGAAGAACGAAACAAGTGCACATCACTCCTTTTGTTCAATCCAGACCCTGACACATATGTCAATACATTCATTCATCCAATCCTCATTCCTTTCTTCTGTACAAGTTTTCTTTGGAGTACGTTAGAGACAGAGATGATGAAATTCCTAACAGACCATATTGAAAGAGTAGCTTTAATAGAACTATGATGGAAAAGGAAGGTTGAAGTAAGAGATACAGAAACATGTAGCTCACGAATATAAGGAATTGTACGGACTCAGGATGGCTAGTGGCGTAGATTATAGTACATTTTTGCAGCCTGCTGAATCTCGACAGCCACTCAATAGCTAAAGTTATATCCACGTTGAGGAGTTGCTTTAGAACTTCAAGGGCTTTTTATGACACAGTGAAAGACTGGACATTCTTAAGCCTACAATAGAATACAAGAGTAATGTTTACACCTGAAACAGCACACAAGGAAAAAGATAAGATTTCGTTTTTTGGGTTACTTTGTCTCACACGGGCTGACAGGCCAAAGATGCTGCCAAAGATTTAAGCGTTTAACACATCAAAGTAACACAAACATTCCCAGTGGCGATGACACACAAAGGAAATTCACACACAAACACACACACGCCTGAGACAATAATATACCTGAAGATGTCTTCTGTCTTAGCAACCAAGAGGCTGTTGCCATGGCAGCCGCTCCGTTAATTTGAGCGTCTGAGTGCAACATCCTGACCTTGCAGGTATCACACCCAATGTCGTCTGAGCCCTGGACCAACAGGAAGTAGGTGGCGCTCTCACCTTTGACCTCTACATCGGGCACTGCAGGGTGAGCCAGGAGAGACAAGTTACACTCAGTCCATCCATTACAGAAAAAATCTATTGTACTGACGGCACTCTGCATGGTTTTTCTATAATTGGGCAATTTGCTCTGCTATTGCAGTTAAATATTAAATTAACATTAGTCATATGAAAATTTCTTTCATATAGCTCTACTTCATATATATATATATATTATATCAAATACCTAACTCCTGCTATCCAACACTTATTTTGTCTCTTTTGCTGCGCCACAACCCTCAATTTCTCTCCCACCTCCAAGTCTGTATCCCCCATGGAGGGTTATGATCTATATCAATGTACTTCTGGTTTGCAATTGATTTCCCCGTTGAAGATGATAGGACTTGCCAAACGGTCATCCATTTAACGAGGTAATGAAAGGACGTACCGGGTAAAGACTTTGGTCTCCTGGCTAGAGACTCTCTCCAGCGCTGGGAGCTGAGTTGACTGGCTGAGGGCTGGGCGATGGAGGTGATCATACATGACAGGTTGAACAACGCTCCCACCTGAAAATTAGCACACAAACACAAACATAAAACACAAACCCTCAAACAGTCTCAATGCATCTGCCAAAGAAACCATATGTGTACATATTATAGTACAATGTCAGTTCAAATGCAATCCCACAGTTTTAACAAATAAGAACACAGCTTTGGGGCTGATACCTTTCCACGTAGTGATTTCAGCTGGTCCAAAAGAAGTTTGGCTTTCAGGGACTTCCCAGACAGGCCTCTGATTTGATAGTGGTGAAGGAACAGTAAAATATGTTTCCAGCAAAACAATAAAAGCTGTGATTCATTCATGAAAACAATATATATTCTTTCCACTTAAAAGTTCAGTTAATTGGTTACATTGTTGAAAAGCTCACCTACGCTTCTTCCAATCCACATATACAACTCAAGAATCTATGAATACGCTAAGACGTTTCATTGCATGCAAGCACGAGACACATGATGTCCGCTTCACTGAAGTGAAGTCCATTTTCAGTGTTCCAGCTTTCACATCACTCAAGCTTTCTGCACATTGCCTCAAAACAACTGCAACCTAAGCAAAAATGTTACTTGTATGTGCAGCTGTAAATTAGGTGTCCAAGAACATTCTGCCGATCTTGTAATTGAAAGAAGTAGTTTTAGTGATTGCATTCATGTTACACAATATAACCATAAGCAAAATGGGTGAGCAGCTCATTAATCTTGTTAGCCAACACCCTGTGTAACAAGACGGAACTCAAAGAGTTGGACCAGGAGCTGGATACATGATTATGAAACTCGCCCTGTTGTCGTCTTCATTTAAACGTGTGTGCCTTTACGGGAGAGTATGCTTATAATTATTTAGTCTTCATCAATTCTATTCCATCCAGGGTTTTCTGGTATGTAGTGGAGTCCTTTTCTTCCTCCACCCATGCAATGTTTCCCATACCACTGGCTGCAAGGCTTTGCTCTCTCCTTGTAGCCTTCCGGGCATTGTGGGCCCCAATAATCATTTTCTGAGCCTTACACAGCTGCTTGGAGAAGCACATTGTTGCCAAGTATTCCCAGAAGGTTTCAGGAGTCACAGATTTTCTGAAGCTTTGAAATTCACACCAGCTGACATTCACTAATGAAAAATGTTGACATGCCTCAGACATAACAGGCTAATTAAGATCTGAGACCTTGTAAAAAGAATCTGCTACCAATAAACTCCTTGGTCGCAAAAACCTTTTCACACTGCAATTTATTTTTCTTTATTCACGTTTAATTTGTGTCACAGAAAGTAACTTTTACTATTATCATGACTCCACTACATCTTTTCAATAAAAGATGGGTTAAAGGGTGCACAAGCTTTTTCATTCGACTGTACAGAGCATGTGTATAATTGTGTTTCTTGCAACACTGACACCTCACAACAAGAAGGTCCTGGGTTCAAGCCCCGCCATCAAAGGCGTGCTTTTTGGGACTCAGTACTCCTCCGGTTCTTGCTAGAGAACCAGTGTTGATCCCACCGCTCCGTAGAGAATGGAGAGGCTAAATTTAGTCGTGTAATAAGATTCTTCTTCTAATGTGAGCACAGAGAAACTCTCCCCCTACAGCAGATTAAAACAGGCTGCTAGTGTCAAATTCTGCACATCACACTGCACAATGAAGCTCAAATATTCAAGTCAAATTAAGCAAAACATAATTTTGAGACTTTGACACTTTAAATTAAAAAAAATAATACACAGAAACACACACAGGAATTCAACAAATGAGGATACAGTTCAAACTGGGTGCTGGACATCAGGAAGCTGGGCAGGTCTGACAGAGTAACCAGCTGAACCAAGTCTAAAACTGGTGCGTAGTAATGGAAGACCTGCGAACACACAAGCACACAGAAGGTGAGGACAGAGTGAAAATGGGAAGTGAGACACAGAGCGCTTCACACTGGGATGAAGAAAAAAACAATTGTTAAGATTCGTCCAAAGCTCCACTCGGACAGAATTCAAAAGTAGCTGGTGAAGGAACCGCTTCGGGAGCTTATTATCCATCGTCTGGAGGGCCGAAGTTCAAGTCAAAATGCTGGCAGATCCACAGAGAAATGTAGTGTCCTCGACCCACACAGTGAACCTGAACCAAGTCAGGTTATCTTCTTGAAAACAAACCTGGATTTGGACTTCTGCCCTTTCTGCCAGGAAAATTAACATTTTGTTATATGGGTTCAAAGAGGAGGACGAGGAGGGGAAGAGGGACATAAGCAAGAGAGAGGAAGAGCACAGGCTTTTCCCTCTGTGACTCAATATCATAAAGTGTTTTCTAAGCCCAGAAGGCAATTACAAAATAACACCTGCTCACTCAGAAAATTATGATGAAACAATAGGTTTATTAATTAATTGCAATCAAACTGATGAATCAATTTTATTTTACAAAAAGAAAGCTTCTTGTTTTCACTCTCTCAAAATCAGACGCAACACAATTTGCTGCTTCATGCCATTAAATCTTTGTAAAATAAGATATATTGTCACCTTGTATCCTACTAATCAGTCAAAAAGTTATCTCAGAGAACATCTGTGTGATGCAGTGGTGCATGTTATGGATTATATTAGAAATGGGAAAACACAGACAATGTTCAATCATGACAACAATGACTTATACAGATCGTGTTCTGTGTTCTTCCAGGAACGTCTGTCAGGAAGAGTGAGCTTCCCAACACACTGTAGCTCACATTTCAACAGTCTTCAGTTGTCCTACTTATCTAACGAGCTCATTACAGTACGAGGAAATCAATCATTTATAAATCATTTGTCACATAGAGAAACAGGTCAGGTGCATATATATATATATATATATATATATATATATATATATATATATTAAAAAAGCACTACGAAAAGCCTGAAAGGCCTCATAATTTATTAATTTGGAACTAAAAGACACTCCTTGCTTATTCCCGATGGACAAAGAGTACATGACGATTTTAATGATCCTGGGTCAAACTCCTGCTTTTGGCTAACAAGTAGCAAGTTGGGAAAGTTTAATAATTCCTTGTCCAATCAACTAAAGATACTTAACAATGCAGTTCCTTGAAGACGCGTCATTAAGACCTCCAATATATTATTCTGCTCCGGTGGTGCAGTTGCCTTCATTCTAACACATTCATGTTCACCACGTTGGCATTGTAGTGATCCAATTATATGTCGCTACTTTCGGAGCACTCGTCCTCTAATATCTATAAATATTATATCAAATGCAGTTTCCTTCCATTTACTCCAAATTGAATAGTTGCAGTCTCATTACCTACGACTACTTTAAATCATTTACAATATCTAAACATTTTATTCATCACATTTCTCAAATAATATGCCTCTGTGACTTTGTGAATTGGTCCTGATTATAATTGATTCAAACAACAGAAACAATTAATCATACAAATTTATCCGCAGAGGACTTTGAGTAAATGCATTAAACAAACCAAAGATTGGTTGGGCAAAAACTGTCTTCAATAAGTCGCTGCTTGGACAAAATGTAATTGAATATAATCTCAAAATCCAGCTGTCACCTGAAGAACACATCAAAAGTTACCCGGTTTATGTCTCAGCAGGATTTAGATAAACATGCACAAGTTTATCTTTGATAGGCTTTACAACTGTGCATCTTTCTGAAAAGGCTCTCATTCAGAACGCCGCTCACTGTGTCCTCAATAAGACTAAAATGAGGCTGA
>CAAKHC010004945.1:15601-30584 GCA_901007825.1 Macroramphosus scolopax | reverse complement strand
AGTCAGCAGAGGTAAACCTCAAGCAAGTCAACAGTCTGAACCTTTGTGTGTCAAGTCTCAAACAAGTCCTAATGCTTTAAAACTTTTCAAATGAAAAATGTATATACTTCATGGGGATGTTTTGACTGATTTGTCCCTGGTCCATCTTAATTTGTCTTTTTGATTATCAAGTACAGATTTTTTATTTTATTTTATTTGCTAATGGAGCTGTAACCAGACATCTCTTTTGTATTTGGCAAATGTGCTTGAACCTAAACATTAAAGAACTAAAAGGCATTCAGCATTCTTCTCAAGGTCATTTGAAGGCTTATTATGGGGTAAAATGAGATCCCTCCAGGGACTCCCATGTTACAATCAGTCTATCTAGCAGCAGACAAGGCACAAAGTGAAAAGGCTAATTTGGAAAAAAAATTACAATTGTACTGAAGACAGAGGCACAAACTCAATTCCTGAGGGGCTAGTTGCAAAGGGGAACAGCAGGTTTCGTGTATGAAAGAAAGATATATGATAGACAGGGAAAAAATATGAGGAAAAACTGTTAGCATTATTAAAAACTTTATTAAAATGTCCATACAACTTTAAAAAAAACAAAGCAAATAAAGATATGTACATTGCATTCAGTAAGTGGGAAATAGTTAACTAATGCCAAGAGAGCTTACAGCTCGGCTTAATTCCGAGAGAGAAGTGAGGACACTGGTTTTGTTCAGTCTTACTCAAGTTGTTTCAAGACTTTTCTCTTGTCTCCATACAAAAAATAAATCTTCATCTGACAGAATGTTAATACTTGGAAAATTAATGTATTGCTGCATTTGATGAGATTTATTTTACATTTGCAGAGGGAGTGAGTTAACTTTAATTAAATGTTTATAAAAGTAGGTTTTAATACAAATAAAAAAAAAAGCCAAGTGAATGTTAACCTGTTAATGATAATCTGAATAATAATAATTGTATTATTTACAGACTTGCAATGATTTTCAATGACCGAGATAACACAATTGTGGTCAAATAAAAAAATGGGACTATATTCAATAATCGACAATGTATTTACCACTGCAAGCTTTTCTATAGTAAATTGACTTCCTTCATTTTATCGTGTGATTTAAAAAACAAATGTCCACAGTTTACGGTGTGACTTTATCATCTTATGGCCTGAAACAGCCCCACAGACTTGTTGTGATTGTATAAGTCAGCACAATGTCAATATTTATCCCTTACAGCGACGGGATTAGCGCTGTGTGCTATGATTCCCTTCCACACGATTGAGCACAGCACTGGATTAACCGTTTCATGGCTGATTTGATCTTCTCTGTCACTGAGATGTGGGGGGGTCTGTGTCCCACATTCTGGTTTAACCTCTTACAATGGCCCCACTTGAGCTTCACCCACTAATGCACTTATGCCTTTACACTGTATTTTAGCAATCTGAACACACGCAACTCTGGAGCAATGCAGAAATAAAGAAGATTTCAAATTGTTACATCAATCTGTTTTATCTTGTAATTTTATTATATCAAATGTGTCAGACAAGAAAAATTCCATAAAGAACTGTTAAATATAATCAAACGTGAAGATCCAGTAGCTTTTAGAAAACTCAGTATCCCCCTTTAAATCTCTTCTTTAAACTCCCTTTTATCAAATTTAAGGCAAATACTTCATCCAGCTAGCATTAATAACAACCTGCCATTTGGTAGCAAAAACATGTCATTCTGCAAAACACGACCTCAAATTATAGTCAGTCAATGTACATGGAGGCTATTACAAAACACTATGTTTGCATGTCAAAGAGAAAGGGAGTGTTGACAATCTAAACAAAGAAAACTTCTAAAAACATATAAAGCAATAAGTACATTAAATGATAGTTCAGAGAAGTTGAAATATACTTAAAATCTGGTTAAATTATTCTACATATTTTTGCTCGATAAAAAAAAAATCTTCATAAACAGGTTTCTTCATATATAAAGATGCTTAGAATGAAATATTTGATGCTTTTGAATCCAAGCAGTAAGCAATTGATACTGAATAGGCTAAAGAGGTCATTAATATCGTACTGTGGCTTCCACACACGTATACAAACACAACATCAAAAGGACCTGCACATTGTTGAGTACCAACTGTAACATGTCACTGTGAATTAATGTGCTATTGATGAGTCCCATCAGTTGAAGGTGTACTGGACAAAACTAGCACAACTACCTGTGCTAGTTTTATTTAATAATGCCCTGTCTGCTTTTTGTTCAGTTAGACGTCGGGATTCAAGCGCTGCCCAATCAGGCGTCGACTGTTGGGAGAGAACTTGGCCTCCTCCTCCAACTAAGAGAGAATCAGAGGATGAGGACCCAATAAATTAATCACAAGTGAGTGAGTTCGAGATTGTATGATCTTCTAAAATGAACAGAGTGTGGCACATGAAATGGGAGTATATAGTGTGGATAGGTTGGATGCATGTTTGTGCAAAACCAACATCTGAGTCAGACACAGATTCAGTCAGACAAACACTCATATCAAGCGCAACACAGAGACACGCACCTGCTCTTTGATGTAGCTGTTCCCACAGGTTGCCAGCCCTCTGAGAGTCAAACCAACGATGAAGCACCAGACTGACAGGCCAAGCTCAACTGCTGCCAACATAGCACAAGGGAACCACAGTGCCAGGGTGGTGTCCTGAGACACAAGAAAGTGGATGGAATCAGGTTAGGTAACACTACGGGGATGGCATTTCTCCAGTTCCAGTTCTCTACTTTTATGATACTTGAAATTAGGTGGTAAAAAGAGAGTGATAAGAGTAAGACAATCATTTTACAGCGAAGGGAAAGTTTAGACTCACATAGATACGCGTTGTGTCGAACGGGCAACGGGCACTGACAGGAGACCGAGCGTTGATGGGGAAATCTGTGCTGTTGCATCCTACCATCAAACCCTGCCCATTGTGAGCAACAGTGACACCAATGGCCAAGAGGAGCCCAATGCTGCATGCAGCTGAGAGCAGGGCATTCCAGAACGAGGCAATTATAAGTCCTATTTGCTGGAGACACAGAGACATCATATAAAACCATGAATGAATATAATTGGAAGAAGTGATCATAGTAGCGTCTAATATATTGAAATAAACGTCCTACCAGTTTAAACACATGAAGGTTCCTGGACACCACGATGGCAATAATCCCAGTGGCGATGCTCTGAAAGACTCAAACGACAAGATGATTCTTTCAGCTTCACATAACTTTGACATATTAGGGTTCATTAAATTGTGCGCCAGAACTATTAGTCCTGCCCCAAAGAATGTGAAACTGCGTTATTCAGACAGAAAGAAGTCAAAACTAATTCTGATTTATGACCGTGGGAGATTACAAACAGGAAGAACTGAGGCATTAACAACCTCTCACCATCCGTTTATCAGCCATCTCAGTGTAATGAAGCCTGCCCCTGAGCGACAAGTGACTGGTTTGAAAAACAGGCTCCCTGATAGGCAAGTTCAGGCTTGCTTTCTTTAGAAAACACACAACATTAATACAGAGCTAAATGAGCATATCAGCTATGTTTTATAAAAATGTACATTTCAAAGCACAACGCAGCCATAAGTAAACAATCTTGACAGACTTTTTTTGAATGTGCTCAAGCCTCTTACTGCTGATTTGACTGTGTAACACATAATATATATTTTAACTATTGACTCACCAGCAGACCTGAGGTGACAGAGATGATATTGGCTGCTGTGTACTCTGTGGTGGTCTGACCGCTGGGTTTGGAAATGTGGCGCAGGACGTTGCCATGGACAATAGCTCCAAGGATGAAGTTAATATGGCCGACCAGGATGAGAGTTAACCCAATTTTCATCAGCCTACTCGGCCCTTTCTCCTTATCTGGATGACAGAAACACAAGTAATACTTTGCTTCACTAAACAAAGAGAGAAACTTTAACAAAACCTGATTAAAAAACGTTTTCATGAATGATGTGTATTCTACATTATATATCTCAAAGTCTACACAACTAGTCAGCTTTTACCATTATTGAACCTATTGAAACTGATATCTGTAATTCACATTTAATATTTTTACCATAATGTCATTTTGACTAGTTGAAAGTCTAATTAATATCTACAACTCAATCTACATTGTAAAAATGTTTGTCATTTATGTCAACAATTCAATTCACAACGGTGAAAATGGGAATTGTTGACTTTACACATTTTGTGGAAGCTTCACAACTCTCGGTCCAGGCACTAGTCATTTCACGCCTCGATTACTCCTCTGTCCCCCTGGCCGGGCTGCCTGCTTCTGCTATGAGATCTGGTGTTCAACCAACCCAAATTTGCTCCCATCACTCTTCTCCAATCGCTTCACTGGCTCCCCATCTCAGCACGCATCAAGTTCAAAACGCTGGTACTTGCTTACATGGCAGTACATCAAACTGCTCCGTCCTATCTGCAATCAACGGTCAGGTTCCAATCCTCCCCTTGCACCCTCAGCTCCTCACACCCCATCACTACGCAGTCTCAGGAGTCAGTAGTTCATCTCAGTAGCAACTTTTCTCATCCTTGGCGCCGCAATGGTTGAATGAAATCCCCCCCTTTGGTCAGGATGGTCCAAACCTAGCCTTTTTTCCGAGGGAGACTAAAAGCACACGTTGGTAACAAATTGACCCCTCACTAAATAACCCATAACCGTCAGTCCTGCTGACCCTTTTTGGTCCACAGGTTCCGCTGAGATTGGTACTACCACCTGCGGGTGGGGCGCAGGGTGCAGGCACAGAATGCTATTTTAATTAATTGAAGCATTAACTTCTTCTCCTGTCGATTGAGTGCTGACAGCATTTAATCCGACCACAAACCATTCTGATTAATGCTATACACGGTAAGATACGAGTTGGGTATGTTAGGTTTTGAAAATGAAAGTGTGTCATTACCTGCAGGGCAGGCCTTCGGTCAGTTATCCGCGGGGAGAAACTAGTGACACACTGACCGACGATACAAACGAACCCAACATGTTTTTTTTTATCAATAATAAGCCATCGAAGCATCACTCACCAAATGTGCACATCTCTGCTGGGTCAAGTTTTTCCCTTTTGCCCGTTTTTTCTTGAGCAACTAATGAACTGCCACAAACCACAGGGTGGTCCCTTTGTCCACTTCCTGTATGGCGTCACGAGACTCACCTGTCAGTTACCTGCCGCGTGCTGGACGCTGGGGGGCGCAACAGATATGAAATTCATTATTACTAAACTCTGTTGGATTATCATCAAAAGCTCTATTAGTTATTAAACGTGTATTCTTTCCCCATATTGTTAATCATTTCATTAACACAGGGCAAGGCAGCGTAGTCTTCTGTTTGACCTACATACTATAAACTCAAAATGTATTGATGTCTTAGAAAGAGCAGTCATACTACAGGATACATGTCTCAGAAAAAGACACATTTATTGACATTCATGTTATATACAAAATCCAAGAATATTCATACAAAACCCTCAGCTCACATCCTCCAGACCGAGGATGAAGCTCCCCACCCAGTACCAGTCTCAACACCACCAATACATTAAGAGAGAGATAGAGAGAGAGAGAGTAAAGCTGCCCTTGCTATCACATTGTTTGGTCTATGCCATGTATTATTACAATGACGTTTGACATTCTCCTGGTGATTTTAAAGCATATCTTTGGATTATACAATCTTATCATTTCACAAATAGACATGCAGAGGAAAATAAACAACACATCTTGATGGATTGTGTGATATTTGTAGGGCAGAAAAATGTAAACTGGAGCACAACAGTAGTCTGACTACATTTCAGAAACTTTAGAATCAGAGAAATGAGGAAAATTGGATACATCCGATCCTGTTTGTGAGGTGTTCAAATAAATATTATGTTGCAGAGTATCTCAACAACCAGTATAATAAAAAAGCTGTGTAGGAAAGCTTCAATGGAAGTAACACTGTGATAATATTGAGCTTTCACTGTAATCTCACATAATGCCAAGAAAAAGGAGAACAGTATTCTAAAAATATTGCTTTGTTTTTGTACATACTGAGATATCTCTGTCCGTGTTTAAGGTGCTGAATTGTGTGAGTTTTCAGACACAGTTGTACCAGTAGTCCATAACAAGCTCGGAGCCATGATGTCACAAAAAGGCTAAAGCCATGATAAAATTGTGTTCTCTGCACTATGTGAAGGAATTCAACCTAAAAAGGCCCCATGTTAACGGAATGACCTGTTATCCAATGAAACCAACAGCGACATAAATAAGAAAAGTTTTAAACTCTTACCAATATGATCTTGTGACACCACAATAGCCAAGAGAGAAAACAAATGTTATACGGTATCTGTAACAATAATAAAAACATATGAAAGTCTCATACAGATGTATGTGGAAAAGGCCATGTCCTCTTTCAGGAGTGTATGACAGCTGAGTTCAGTACATCAGTCTCAAAACTATTCATTTGTAAGGTAAATGGTAAAACAATGAATAAAATGCCAAAACAAAACTGAGACGACAGGACTTTAAGGCTTGTGCGTAGGCCCAGAGTAAGGCAAACAGCAGAGCAACATGGCAGAACAACCACAAAAGGAGATTCAGGAACATCGAGTTCACAGTCCCTCAAAGTAACATCACCCAGAGGAAATTGGTAAGATGCTCACCCTAAATGTCAAATGCAGTCATGTAAATACATTTTGTTCTGTAAAAAAAGGTTTTGAAAAAGGGGTAATTAATTATTGAATATTAATTAGGCCAAAATTTTTGCATTTCTGCAGGAATATTTAACCTGTAGGTTCGCGAAAGAGTGAATGTTGTCATGTGAGGCAAAACAAAAGGGAGCCAGATGGGCTGGAAATGAGGACCAAAAAAGATCTCTGCACTTCTGGGAAGATACAGATTAGACTATTAAAATTAAGAAGTACAACAGTAGCTACAAGTGAATTGACAATGTGGTATGACACAGGTGAAGGCCGAAATGTCATGATGTTTTAGACTCTTTCATCCCAGGACACAGTGGGGCCAAGAGACTCTATACCTGCCTTATAATAAAACACAACTATGCACTGAGAAATAGTGGGTTTCAATGGAAAACCAGAGCTTCATTGAGAATTCATTATGTAAAATAGCTTTGCGCTAGAAGTACTGTGCTCTGTTAGGAAGCTTTAATCCCTACAAAGGGAAAAAAAAACACTCTTTTGGTCACATTACATCTAAGACAGTAAAAAAAACACAGGAAAATACTTAATACAGTCACCATGTCAAGTAATAAAAAAGAAAATGTAACAGCCTCGATGGAGTGTACTTGTGAAGAGATTGTTCAGGGTAACCGTTGCTAGGCAAGAGCTTGGCTGAAAGTTTCCTCTAGTAGAGAGGCGATTTTGCTTTGGTCCATCTGCACAGAGAACACAGACATATGCAACAACCCAAAACATTGCAAAAGATATGTTAGATAAAGAATATACAGTTACTCAACTATGTACAGACATAATAATTTGATTCAACGGACAACGCATAAAATTGCTTTATGTATCCATATAATCCAATAAGAAGATTAAATCTTTCAGACAAAAGTCTAAATACACTCTCGCCTACAGTGAGATGAAGTGACCAAATGATATTAATGTTGGTGGATCCGCATGACCAGTGAGTGGGCACAAGTGTACAGTAAATGTGCATATGGTTCTTCAAGGCTTCAAGGGGAAGGTGTGTGTGCGTTGGAGGGTATGTAGAAGAGTCAGGGGTCAGTATCACCCACACATATTTGGCCTGCGACAAACATGCACACATGTACGTACAATGTGAGTCTTTTTAAACACAAACACCCACCTCGCTGATTAGGCCGAATTGCACCAACTCTCCAGCCATGTCGTGAACATTCTCATCTGAAACACACACCATCAGTGAGTAACAGTAGTTCAAGGACATGTAACACCACCTTCGTGGTAACTAAAAATACACTGAGAATTCAGAAAACATTGTCCACAGACTGTTTCTTAATCTTAAATCCAAACCTTGAGGCATAATAAAACACTGAATTCCTGTTACAATTGTAACTGGTCCGTCATATTGTATTTGTTTATGTTCTTGCAGATGTCTAGCAAATTAAATCGAGGTCGACACGAGTGAAATAATGGTAAACGCACATTAGAAAAAAAATCAGACTTTCAATTATATAAACATTACAGCACTTTAGATGCCTCCACATTCCCCTCCACCGTATTTTACTGGAAGGGAAAATATTATTTCAGTTACCGCCCAAAATGAAAACATTCTTTTCTTGCACTAGTGAGCTGTGTAACTGTCATGGTTTAGCGATTTTTAATAACCTAGCTATTAATTTACAAATGTAGTAGGAATGTGGCATGAGAAACTAGTGGAGGAGATGGAGCAACTAGAAAATGAAGTAGCTCACTGGTATGATAAAGACACATATGATGGAGCAGAGGAAGTAGGTTGGTTGTGCTTTGTAGTTTGATCCAAAAGGAATCGACCAAACTTCTTCAGTGCTCACTTTGAAGGAAAATAACATGCTCCACAATTTGTGAAGGCATTGATGTAGGGTGTGGGAGAGTGTGGCAAATGGCAAAGGAGGTGAAGTTTATATAGCTCAATGAACCAGCACAGTGAACCTTTGGACTTCAGCATGTTGATAAGCAATGCTTTAGAGAAGATCCCTGATATCAGTGAGAGGGACAGTTTATAAAGGGGAAAGGGTGCGCCTGAGGAACGGATTGGTGTGAGCAGGACTGCAGGCATTATGGTGCAAGCGTGCAGTAAAGGACATTCAACAATTGAAACAGCGGGAGAGAAGCGCAGTGGACATAATGTGTGCAAATCAAAGAAAGAAGTGCGTGTGTGAATAAGAGACAGGAAGATGAAACCCTCGGAAGAGATGGTCAGATTTTGACATACGAGGTGACAGCTGTCAGCTGCAGCTTTTCACAGGCCAAGCATTCCCCACACGCCTGCAACATCATAAATGCCAAGCATACCTGTGAGTGAATGTGCACACTTGATAATAAAGCTCATAATATTCTGACCATTACAACAGTTGTTGTGCGTGTTTTTTTTGACGTTCATCAATTGCAAGTAAATAAAGGAATGCAAGTCAAACTTTCTGAATTTGTAAAGGGAAACCACTGTTTGTTTCCAAGATGTTTTCACAGATTTTCTTTTAAAGTCAAGTGAGTAAGTAATTCCAGGTTTCAATTCAAATAAATGTGTCAAAATTGATGTGTAACTTTGTCATGACACATGAGCGACAGTCAATCTCTGCTTAAAATAGATGTATATTGTGACGGCATCCGAGCTTCAGGCTGTCTGGAATCTCACTATCACTTTCAAACATGCCTCAGTGCACACATATGGAATGGCCCTGGAGATTAAAACTTCTAAAATCTCAGAGTATAATTACGCAGTAACCTATACGTTCATAACCTTATAATTCATAACATTTACTAATCAAATCTAATTCAAAATTTGACCAATGACCGTAATCAAATGGATGAAAAGACCACGCTTTGAAAAAACAAACCCCTGAGGTCTTGAAGTCTAAACACGTGTTCACATAGACAGAGAACAACATTTGCATGCAAAGTCACATACAACCACGTGTCTTTTTCCTTACCCATCCCATTAGGGAAAGCATGTTTGTTCTGTGCTATGTTTGTTTTCAATGCGTGCAGAAGTGCTTGTATGGGGTGAGACACGCATCAACACACAGGGCCTAAGAATGGACTCTAATGTTTGTATGTTCCCCTCATTTCCATTAACACAGAACATGCCTATTGTATTTAGTGACCATTCAGCTATCATTCAATTACAAGATCTACTGTAATATTGAATGGCTGGAAATCTCAAAAGGTTCTTCCCTTGAATAAATATTCTCCCTTACTTTTTCTCAGAAGAAACCTCCCAGCTCAGGGGACTGGTGAACATTTTGGAAATGTGGGGGCACCATAAGAAATCGAGGACTGTATGTTCAAGTTCTGTGAGTAATATTGTGTCAGTATGATAGAAGAGTTGCTCTTACGAGGTAACATGTCACAGCTTAGATGTCTATTCAGTTTGTCCTCCAGTTTCAGCAGTAAAGTGAGCTAAAGAAGAGAAAAAGAAGAAGAGAAACACCAGACAAAATTAGATTTTTGTATGGAGTGAAAAGGATAAATCCTTCATTGGTCTTTGAGATGAATTTGAAGTTAGAGAAGAATTAATTTTGAATCCATTGCTGTAATATTATGATGATATAATGACATAATAAGATATTAGACTTACATGATATTTTGCTCCGTCCTCCACAAGTTCAGCATGACACTCCATATGAATGACCTGCAGGACACAAATGGAAATACAAATACAAATGGTTTGTGCAATTTTCCAAAGAATACTTTTCTTTTCAAACAAATTTCATCATTGGATCCTTATTTTCTTCATTATGTTGTTCAAGCAATATATACACACCCGCCGCGTCTCAAGCTCTGCAGGTTCGGGAGTGGGAGACTTGACTAAGGGAATGACAATGGGAGATTTAATAGTCTCCTGTCGAGGCTGCCGAGGACAGGGAAGCCCGAACGCTGTCAGGGGATAAATACCATTCCTGGTTGAGAGAGAGCAGAACAAAGAAAGGTAAAGAAAACATGGGAGACAGAAAGAGGCAATGCAAGGGGAAGAGGAGATACTCACCCTAGGCAATATCAAAACTGTGTTATAATAAGTCAGAATCATTTAGATTTATGCCCCAAGTTGGTTCTTTTGTTATGATTTAATTCACACACAGTGTACGGTGTACGTGTATTTGGAGGTCCCCACATTGACAAATGACAATGACAGGCTGGAATGTGTGGTGGCACATGAATTCATAAATGAAATGCTTATCATAATGTAGAGAAAGCAATTAAAAAAACAGGGTACAATATATACTGTAGATTTCATATTGTAAAATAATGAGGAGAGTTAACCAAATCCTCTACTGCCCCCATGTGGCAGCATGGTGTTACATCTTTGAGGTTTCATTGAGTGCACATTATAATTGACCAATGCTGAGCACCACATTGTTTTGCTTCTTACCTCACATCCTCCAGGAACTTATCAAGCTCCAAGGCAGGAAACTGGGAAAGCCTACAGAAGAAATAACCACATAATGTGAAATGATGTAATGTTAAAATATCAATAACACTGCATCCAAAAATATATGCACATAGTTCAAGGTCCAAACGACCAATATTCATTGGGTCTAATTTGAGCTATTTAAGCTGTTTGTTATTCATGTACTACACCATTGTACTGCTTATACCAGCCTCTTGCACATACTTGAGTTGAACATCATCTTTCTTGTCAGCAATGACCAGGTTGGGGTCCAGGTTTTTGGTAATCTCCTCCAGAGCGTTCTCAGGGATCATGTCTGGATAACAACAAACCATGAGGAGCTAATCAGATGATATTGAGTTTTAGGGTGAATCACTAGCTGATGAAAGGTGAAAGGTAGGAAAAGTCTCATGATTCAGAGATTATATCAAATGTATGCAAAGTGGTGGGGTATGTTGATGGTAATGACCCCCAGAGTGTATTGTCATGTTAACTCAGGGCCTGCTTTATTATGCATCAGTCACCAGCAGTGCTTAGATGTAGAACATACGGAGGAAGGATCTTAATTCAATATCTGATCTTCTCTTTATGTGTTTGTTCTTATTCCTATGAGGTACATCATAGATTATCATATTCTGATGGACATCATTATTTTGTACCCACAGAACAAGTCACGGAGTAGTTTATCATACGAGTGTTCAGGACTTACATTGATGGCTAACAATACAATGTGCAGCCAGCAGTTTCAGCAGCGGCACTTCAAACAGAGCCTGGTTGAACAGGAGCTCCCGGGCTGTCGGCCTCGTGCAAGGGTCACACTCAAGGCACTTTTGAATGAACTCCTACAAAAACATTTGGGTTACACACTGGACAGACGTCTGGTATACAAACATAGTGCTTTCATTTCTGCAAAATATGCCAGGTTGAAATCACCCAGAATTATCTTTAATATACACACACCAAGTTTATCTGATATGATTTCGCCGGACACTCTCTTTGCCTTACCCTCTGTAATGGGTCCTCCAGCAACTGGATGGCAGTGTTGGTGGCCTCCTCAGAAATATATGAAGACTCTCCATTTCCCTGGATCTCCAGAAGAGCCATCTGCAACACACGCATGTACACATGTTGTTTTGGGAGTGGGCTCGGGTCATTCTGCCATATGATAAGGGTTTCATCTCACCTCTAAGGCACACATGCCAAATGAGTAGATGTCTACAGCTGTGGACACATCAGCAACAGCTGTAAGGAGAAAATAATTAAGAGTAGATCTAGATATCATATCATAACATACATTTTATCATAAACCCAAAAAATAAATGTAATAACACAGCGACTCCCTGAACAAAACTACAGCCAGGCTAGCAGCTAGTAGAGACTGGAGTTAGGCACAGATAACCAAATAATTGTGAATATCCATAGAAGAGAAGTAACTGCAAATAATTTGTTTCAGTCATGTCTACCTCCATATTCTGGGGCAAAGAAATGCATGTTCTTCTGTTCCTCGGGACACGTCTTGACATGGTTGTTAATGGTGTCTGGAGCCACTGCAGATTAGACAGGAGTAAAGAGTACAAGGGATATCAGAGAAAGCGAGGACAACAGAGTGTGAAGTGAGTATGAAACATCCAAGAGGAATATACAGAACAGGAGGAAGGAGTCAAGAGCAGTGCCAAAAAATGTTAATCAATATTACATTACATTTAGTAAGTCCAGCCGCATTACAAAACACACTCGTATGAAGGTCGATATAATTGTTCACCTGATCCGATCTTGATGAGGCCATTGTGCTGGATGAAGATGGTGTCACAGGTCAGGTTGCCATGAATGATAGGAGGATCACATGAGTGCAGATAACTGCAGGAAAGCAAAAATAAATTCACAATTGCATACAAACTAGTGATTTTGACTATTTATCTGAAAAGGGGCCAACCTGAGAGCTGACAGGATATGTGTGCACCATCTCTTCCAAGCCTGTAGGACAATAAACAGAGTGCTCACTAGCTGCTGTACAAAATGGAGTTATGATGGCTTACATCATGTGATTCAACTTTGCTCAAACAAATACAGCATATAATTTTTCTTGGCAACAGCCAAACACCAAATAATGTGTTAACTGTGCCTTACTCTGGAAAGCCTTTCTAATCCCTGTTGGGATTAAGGTGCTTTGACTTCACACAAAATACCATTAATCTCAAATGACAACAATACATACCTTTTCATTCATGGTCTTGTGATTCTTTCTGGTCTTCTTCAGAAACTGCTTCAAACTTCCAGAGGACATATATTCAGTAATGAAAATCACCTGATGGAAAGGAAGAAAACAGGACAAAACTAGTAGTAGACAATAAGTGGTAGTGTAGCTAGTATTAATTAGTATTAATCAAATACAAAAAAGGGTCACAAATACATCAGTTTCATTTTATAATTTTTGAAAATGATGATAATACATTGGAGACAAAATAAAATTGATAACGAGGTAATGTCTCCAACACCAGAGAATCACTCACCCTGGCCCGGTTCTCCTTGGTGTCAGTCCAGTACTTGTGGAACTTGACAATATTTGCATGTTCCAAATGGATCAGGTTGTCGAAAACGGCCTTCACTTTCTCCTGAACACATCAGGCAAAAACAATTTCATTAATTGTGATAAGTAATAAACGTTGCTTTAGCCCAAACCTATTCTACACCTGACAGGTGGGTAATAAAAATATGACTGAAAGAACTACACATGTGAAACAAATAATCAGGAATCACACACAAGTATTTCTCACATATCCTAACACAGCTCTGGTTGAACACAGAAAGCGCCCAAGCTTAGTTTCATAAAGTAAGTGATACTACACAATTCCAGAAATAATTGAAGATTGTTTTCAATATTTTCAACAGGAAGTAGAAATGTTTATTTTTTTTAAGCACTATAACATCAACCTAAAGACAGATGACAAACTAAAGGAAGTGCCTTGTAAGGTGTTGGGCCACCGGAAGCTGCCAGAACCGCTTCATTGTACAGAGAGACTCTACAAGTATCTTGAGCTCTACATGAGGGATGAACATCATCCTTCTAAAGTTTGGCAGTTAGTGGTGGAGAGTGCAGTCTAAAAAAATCTCCTATAGGCGGACAATTAGGCTGAGATCTGGTGACTGTGAAGATCATAGAACATAATTCACATCATTTTAATATTGGTTCAATCATTCAGGGGCCCCTCTCTTCTGTACGGAAACATTTGCATTCCCTAGGTTTCTGCATTCATTTAGTCAGGATTCTCCTCTAATCTGTCGCCTGTCTCTTCACTTTTACCGAAGGTCATTAACTAACAACACATGACTGACCTCCCAAACCCATAAGGCAGAAAATGTGTCAGTATTATGTATTCTTTACATAATTGGTCTATAAGGAAGTCAAACTGTTTCACATCACTAATATTGCTTGACCTTAGTTTTTCCAAAATGATAACCTGAAGCAGAGTTACTAAATGTTTTGTGTACATCCAAAATGTATATGCGTATCCAAAATATAAAAAAGTAAGAATTCCTGTAGTCATACTCTTAATGATTTTCTGTAACACTGGGCCTCACCTCCAACAGTTTGAAGTTCTTTCTCTCTGAGAACATGACTTCATTCCACACGACCTCTACACCTTCTTCTGTGTCCATGGCCAAGTATGCAGTGTCCATCCCTGGGACATTACGTTGATTCACCTACCACAGGAGGCAACAGGAAAGGGGATGGTGTATTTTGTGATGTTTTTTCCAGCAGAAAAAGGTGTTAAATATAAGACATCATAAGTTCAAAAACAATAAACTGAAAACCTAGAATACATGTACCACATATTCCTCTCCACCTTCCTGTTTGAGTTAATCTGACAGCTCCAGTGCAGTGTTTGGTTTATGAAAGTACAATTTATAAAGTGCCTCTAAGGAAAAAT
>CAAKHC010004945.1:0-15581 GCA_901007825.1 Macroramphosus scolopax | reverse complement strand
AAAATCAAATAGGACAGTTGGACTCATGACCTTGGTTCTGGTAAGTAACATTATTTTGAGTATGACTTGTCATACTTCATAAACTATTCTAAAGTAGAAGAAGACTGTATGTTAAACTTAATGCACCAGCAGATAGACATTTAGGTTCACTGCTGTTTAGCTTCACGTGAACTGACTCTGGTGAAGAAGGACATACGAAGGCAGGTATATCTTAATTTTTAGCTTCCATCGATGCCCCTTTATTCTAAGCCACTCCACTCCAGATAAACAATATTAGGGTTATTTGATATGATATAAACAATACTTATAATTAAAAACAAATTTGACAATTCCCCTATTGTTCCATTCATACTTACTCAGAAAATTTTGCCAAACATGTTATTAAGAGGGTTTAAAATCCCACAGCACAAATAAGCTTTGGGTTTCCAAACTACATCCGTTGATGAAATTAACAAATTCTCAGGGCACTGGTACACATACTCACTGATAAGACAGTTTGTGATTGCTGCAGTGAAATTGAATTTTTCGCACGATTACTTCTTATTGAAGTTTTAAACTGTTAACACTTGTGTTTATTTATCATCTTTTTCTATTGTTCATACACAAGCACATGTCCCAGTGGCCTCTCCTACCTCTTCTCTGCGCTTCTGCCAGCGGCCGCAGGGACTCTCTTCCAGGATATCTGACTCGTCTTCACTTTCATCCTCATCTTCTGTGGTTGTGGTAACAGGGGGCTGTAAGGAAGCCACAGATGCTCCACTTTGTACCTGCTGAGTATTACAAGATATGTGTGCTGCTGTAGACTCTGTTATATTTGCCTCTGCAGCTGGAGCTCCTTTATCCTCTGCGTCTGCCATCATGACACAACTTTTGTGCTGGACTTCCTCCTCTCTGCTACTGTTACCGAGCTGCAACAAGTGATGAGAAGCCTCTTTCTCGCTTTCTCCTCTCTCTGATTGAGCTGGTCACATACCCATCTTCTCCGATAGTCAGTCTTTCATTTACTTGGAGCCTGGGGCTGGAGAGACAGGTTTTGGTTAGACAGGGGCGGCAGAGAGTTAAGTTACTCTTAAAGTAAACTTACCTTTAACAGTTAACCCTAATCTTTCTTTTCTAATGTTCAGTTATTGTTCCCCACTTAAAATAACGTTAGTTATGATAAACAGACAAACTTGTTCGTTATTATTTTTAGCTAAAAGTAAATTAAACAATGACTAACTCGCTGTGTTAACTGTACAAGGTGCAAATGTAACGCTAAAACTCCAGTCAAACTGTGTAACGTGAGATAACCCTGGCTGTTAAGGCTCTTACTAATGTTACAACGTCGTCTTAAATTCTGTGTCCCACTCCTTTGCTAACATTCACGGCTAACAAGCTAATGAAAGGTAAATAAACAAATAGTTTGCTAGCATAAAGTTTAGAAGCAACATAGAAGCAAATTACCGTATAATAGAAAGTACAACCGAAGAAGTAGCCTTGCGTTACATACTGATGGAAAGCAGTATAAAATGAAGAGCTTAAAAAGGCTACTTCGACATAACAAAGTATGTTGTTGGGTTTCAAGTCTCTTTTCTTTTGGCAGAAGTGGGAGAGGCGGGGCAGTATTTGAGGAGCGCTTGTTTGCGCAAAGTAAACGCAGCGGTGTGGTCGCTTAACTATCACAGAAAGTCTGAAATTGATTTAGATTTTCACTATTTTTAACCGTCCCATAATTTAAACCCAAGTACAACATGTTTCTTTAAAATCTGCGGGTGTTAGTTATTTAGCAAACACCGTGTGTTGGTTTTATTGACAGTGCACCTCAAACATGGAAATTAAGTTAACAATTAAATTAAATTAACAATTAGAGATTATGCTAGTATTACAGCCAGGTATAAGGGAGTAATTCAAATTGTCACTAGCATGCGGTGCTCTTTTGGCTTTTTTTTTACGGTGACAATTACTGATTTTGTTACATGGCTCCAGTTTCTCTGTTGGGCATGGCCGTCGTGTCTACATTCAAACGAGGGGTTGAAATCAAGCGCACTTTAATGACGTTCTGATGCTAAGCAGCTAGAAGAACTATCAAGATAGTTCACACCCACAGTGGTTCCAATAGACTGTTAGTGGGTTCGATCAGGCTCAGCGGAAGTTGTAAAATTAATAGTATTTTACATGAGTTTTAGAAATGGTCAACTACTTTGCGATCCAATGCACGACTGTTTCTTTGTACAAGTTCTTTGCTATTTTCCTACACATTCTTTTAATCCAGACATGGCTTCCATTAAATAAAACACGTGCTTAAAGCAAATATTTTTGGGATTAAAACAACGATTTCATAGATTCGTGGAAATTATGAACATTATAATGTACGACATTATTATATACATGTTCTACTTATCAAGAGTAGTTATGGATTAAATGAACGCAAGAAAAGCGAAAGCGGAAAGTGATAGAGGGGATCGCTCTTGCCTCGCTTGTAGACGTTCTTGTACAGTTTCACGTTGCTAAAATTCTGCTGTTATCCACTGTGAACATGCAAGCTACTGATGTCGTCCAGTTCGCTTGGCAATAAAGGAACTATTGTTTTGCTATATTTTGGATAAAACAATACCCCTGTCTTTGCGGGGTCTTAAGGATACCGATGCCGTCCGCATAGGTCGCATATTACAGATATTTCATGGAAGATGGGACGAGGGAGACGTCTGGCTGGGACATCAGCTGAACTGCCGAGGGGAACGCGACGTTAGCAAGCTAGCTTTCGTGGCTTTAAAGGTTATAATGGAACCGTGAATTTCTCATAAAACATCCCTGAGGTTCGGTCATTATGGCTACGAATGGTAATAATTCAGCAACAGGGATGGGAGAAATCATCCAGTTGAACGTCGGAGGGACAAGGTAAGCCTCGTTCACAGACAGCTCAATTGATGGAATTTGAGCTGTATTCGGGTATAATGTTAACTGCTTGGTTAAAACGCCTATTCAGGTTGAAATACTGGAATGGAAGTACCTCAGGTTATGTCGTTAATTGTCTCTACCTGATTCTCTCTGTAGCTGTCCTTCACTCACACGCACAATCGTAACGTTTCATCTTCAGTAGGAAATTACTGCAATGTAGTTATTATTGATCGTATGACTATTAATGACATAAGTGACATCTCGGTCAACGTATTCCCCAAAAAGCATTTCATGTGTAAAAACAAAAATCACTCATCTCATCTTACAAATGCTATAAATAACTGTGTCTGCATCATCTTGGATTGTGTCTTTAGGTTCAGCACCTCCAGACAGACTCTGATGTGGATCCCAGACTCTTTCTTCTCTAGGTTGGTTGAATGCCATTATTTTGTCACTGTTAAAAAGCAAGGGAACCAGAGAACAAGCGTGTACTCTATGTGCAACAGTTATTCCTTCCTCATTTCTAAATGCTCAGCTAATTTATTTTATTTTTTAAATGAGAGGTATTATTTCTGTGGCATCTTAGTCTTTGCTGCACAGTATCTGTGACTAGAATGTGGTGTAGTGAGCGATTTAGCATTATACATGCAAAGTAGAGGCTCTTAAACCTCACTATCACGGGATAAGTAACCTTAACTTCTCCAGACTCCCAGTGACATTATTGAGGCTAGTGAAACTGTGCTAGATGAACATTCTGGCTGCACATGCTGTGGTGCACTCATGTCATGTCAGCTCTGTAACACTAATTTGTATTACATAATTTATGTTAAGTAGGGTGCATTAATCATCGTTGCTGTATATGGCTGCCACTCGGGCGACAGAAATAGTCAGGATTACAATAACAGTCCTCTGAGTGGATGAAGGTGCGCAAACAAGGCATCTGCATTATTGTCCTTTGTTTTAAGAGTCAGTCATTAAGATATAAATAATTTCTTTTCTAAAACACTCATAAAAGCCATGCTTAAAATGGATAAACAATTATTACAAGTTAATATATAAAATAGGAAATTAAATATAATGTAATAGAATCATTTTGATATGTAATCAATTTATTTCCTTTTATATTTAATTTAAAAACTTTTTATCGTTTATCAATTTTGAAAATCGCTGGTATTGCAAGTAAACTCTTTTTATATTGTTGTGTATACCGGTATGTGTTTTGGCATATTTGTGTTTTCAGTGTCAGAGTAATTTTATGTATGTTTCTGGTTCTAAAAGGGAGTATACTGAAGTGGAACAGATGTTTGGGGGTGGGCAAATACCGGGGTTAGAACAAACCGAAACACTGGACTGAGCTCACAGTTCGACAACAGCTGACCAAGTACTGCTAAATGCCAGTCCCTCTGTCTGCCAGCGCACCTGTCTGCCTGCCTGTCAGTCGCTCTGTTTCCAGCTGTCTGAAGCGTGCAGTCCATATAAAGTCATTCTTCTCAGAACTATTAAATTTGTTTTGCAATTTGAGCAGAACTGTGTTGGCTCATAGTTCAGTTCAGTGTCAACAGATGAGATTCTGGAATATTTGTGACTGTACAAATACAATGTCTATCATTAAAAGCCAGTGGGAAAGGAGAAGTGCTTTGGTTAACTGGATCACTGTGTGTGTGTGTGTTTCAGTTTGCTAAGTGGAAGGATATCCACTCTACGAGATGAAACTGGAGCTGTAAGTACATCCTATGTTGCTTCTCATCAAAAACTAGGACAATGTCTGGAGGCCAAATATATCATCTGAAAACATTTGTTTGGATATTATGCAACTTGCTGAAATATCATGCATGGCCCAGAGATTGTATGTGCATGAATAAGAGCAAAAAAAATACACATGATTATCTGTCTGTTAGCAGGATTACACAAAAATATGATGCCAATTTCCCTGAGCAAGGTGTAAGGTGTTACCATGGGAAAGAAAGTACCCATTAAAACTTGGGGCAGATACTTAAAGATACTGAAAAAAGCATTTTTGGTCAAGCTGTGCAGAAGCCTAATAATGAGTAATTCCGATAACGAGCGATTCATTCGAATCAGGTCTAATAACTGTTTGAATAACGCGACAAAACTTTATGTTCTACACCATTTTGTATTTTCTTTATCAGTAGAATAAATTCAGTTTAGTTCTCATAGTTAAAAGTACAACATGCTGTAATACTGTAGGTTTGGGAGATTTTTACACCTTGGTGGAGGTCAGAAAGTACTTAAAGAGCCTGTGGTGCCTTTGTGCAGCCAACTATTGTGTTATTTACTGCCTCTGTTTTTAATTTGTTTTTTTTTTGTTGAACACATATGTACTCTCAGTGATTAACACTAGGTAGGATGCATCCATGCGATATTCCCCTTTGTATTCAATTACTCTTCCTTTAGTGGTTGATGTAGCCCAGCTTTTGTTTAATACTTTTCTTTCCCTCACTTCTAGATATTTATTGACAGAGACCCAACAGCTTTTGCACCAATTTTGAATTTCCTCCGAACCAAAGAATTGGACCTGCGGTAAGAAGTCACAACAACATTCTGAAAGTACCTGACAGGATTCTGAGCTGACAATAATAACAATGTTTGAAATAACAATTTGGCCAACAGCTATCAAAATTGTGTTTGGTTGTTATTTCTTGCCCCTGTTGTGTCATGGAAGAAATTCCAACATGAAAAAAGGTCTTTAGGCCTTCATCAGAATACTCTTGAATGAGCGCAGATATTAGGTTGAGCTGTAACAAATGTATTAAAGAGTATAATCCTTTTTCTGTCTCTCCGTAGCGGTGTCAACATCAGCATTCTACGCCATGAAGCAGAGTTTTACGGGATAACTCCCTTAGGTATGTTTCTCTAAGGAGTTTAAAGAGGGTCTATATAAAAGTTCTGAGCCAAATACTGATGTTTATAGATGCGATCAAAGCTGAAGCATTATTGTTTCACCTGCCTTGTTGCCAATATTCTCTCGTGACATGATTCATCCGCATTCCCCGCATGTCGACAACATCTGTGCTGTAAATGTTTTGCCTTCGACTACGGTTCAACTCAGGTCACAAACGTAGCACTTTCCCATGTTCTCTACTGTTGTTTTACTTCCTGTTTCAGTGTTTGTAACTTCCCTGCATTGTCTGCATACTTTGGAAAGTTACCTTTGTGATATCTGATCAAGTGCCTTAGCATGTACGACGTAACACAACTGAAGGCCACAGAAACTGGATTGGTCTCAAAGTATAGTTTAAAATTCACAGAACAAACAGGGACATTTATTATCAATTTTTCAACTGTATAACACTTTAATCATATTTTACAAGTACTTAACTATCTATGCTTGTGTGTGCGTGTGCGTGTGTGTGCGTGTGTGTGCGTGTGTGTGTGTAGTACGGCGCCTGTTGCTGTGTGAGGAGCTGGACCGCTCGTCCTGTGGTAGCGTTCTCTTCCATGGATACCTGCCACCTCCAGGTGAAGACATGAAGTGAATCAGTTAGTTGTAAACGGTGACTGAGTAACATCCACTGACGTTTCAGAAGTTTCATTCTGGTGATACGTCTATTTGTGTGACAGCCATCCCCGGGCGTAGGTCGTGCTCTGCCTCAGCTGCTTCTGGCTCTTCCTCCTCCGATGAGCTGCCGGGCCCCAGTGGAGCAGAGGGCTTCACCCGTGTTGGTCCACCTCCTCACCCTTCCCTCCCTGAATCACCTGGACTTGAAGATAATCGCAAACTGGGTGAGCGTCCTGGTGAAATAGACACATACTGTATATATCGCGTGCAGCTCTGGGGGCAAATTACAGACATCCATAAGATCCATCTAAGGACAGAAATACATGCAGCAGATTATTTTGACAGTCTGCCATCTGCCCGACACAATATCATCTTTTCAGGGGCTTGTGTACGTCTCTACATGCTGATATGTGTGTCATATTTCTGTGTGTGTGAGCGTGAGGAGAGTATTGCCTGAACTGCTTCTGTGAGTGTGCATTAATGCTTCAGCTAACGTGACCCGACACGTCTCGTCCGAGGCAGCTCAGTTCCACATCGGCCTGCTCGTTGTTGACGTTGCTTCACGTGTGTTCAGGTCCTGTGGTCGACCCGAGGAAGGTGCTGATTATAACAGGACACCACAACTGGATCGTAGCAGCTTACGCACACTTCGTCATCTGCTACAGGTAATCCTAGCACGACGTGTTTGGTTGAAAGCTATCTCTCATCTGCTCTCTTTTCTTGAGGGGGAGACGTTCAATTATTTATGATTGGAGGATGGATGCATCAGATGTCTCACTTAATATTCATGCAACGTAAAAAGTACACAAGCAGTCATATCTATGGCGTGATCAGTCACACCCAGTCCAGCATTTTTTACATGTTTTTACAAACTGCCTTTAGCCTGAAGAGATACGTTGTAATTGAAGTGTTAATGAAAGAAAATACAGCTGAAAATCTATCGCTAATTTTCAAATTTTGATGTTGATACAACAGCCAGCGTGTTTCAGTCATGCAGTTCCATATCAGGGTGTGTCTGCAAACTAGTTGTTGTCTGCTCATACCTTTATGAAGACCTGCATGCTTCTGAGCTAAAAGTATTGTTTGTTGGCAGGGCTCTGAGTAGAGTAAAAACAGGAGAAATATTTCTGTAATCTCACTGCAGGATAAAAGAATCTTCCGGATGGCAGCAAGTGTTTTCCTCTCCCTACCTTGACTGGACCATTGAACGCATCGCACTCAACGCCAAGGTGGTGGGCGGCCCGCATGGAGACAAGGATAAGATGGTGGCAGCCGCCTCAGAAAGCAACATCATCCTCTGGAACATCCAAGATGGAGGCAGCGGCAATGAGATAGGTCGGTCTTCATCATGTCAACTGAAGAAGTGTGATCCATGTAACATCCTATTTTAGCTAATAACTGGATGGCAATAAAAACATGATGGACGATCGTAGAAAGATCATCCGAGCTCACATTAGGACCACAGCAGGAACTCTTGTGTCGAGTCTGTTTATATACAAGATACCTGAACCGACATGACCTCAATGTGATCTCCGTGACTCTCCTGCTGCCCCCAAATATAAACTACAGTGTCTCTTTCCTTTCCGCCCCAGGTGTGTTCAGTCTTGGTGTACCAGTGGATGATCTCTTCTTCATCGGAAACCAGCTGGTAGCTACAAGCCATACGGGGAAGGTTGGGGTGTGGAATGCTGTTACACAGCACTGGCAGGTAGGAGGGCATCTGTGCATGTCTGTACGCTAAAGGTGTATTGATCCATTGATTGTGTAAGCACGCATGCATGTGTACTTCCAACTGAGAACCAGTACCTGGGTGAACAAATATGGGAGCTATCATCTTTGTGTGTGTTTGTGTGTATTAGGTTCAAGATGTTGTTCCCATCACCAGTTGTGACACAGCAGGATCTTTCCTTTTACTGGGCTGCAACAACGGCTCCATCTACTACATAGGTACACACATGTACACACACGTGACAGATGTCTTGAAGTGAACTGCCACTAATGTAAACAGATGCTATTGACAATACAGATGTTTAATGTAAGTCCCCAACAACAGGTTATGGTTATCATTCATTTTGATTTATTTTGGTAGCACTTCGGTATGACGATGAAGCACGTTGGTGATCTGTGTTTCACTCACAGTAAATCATTTCTGTTTAATGAGGGGATTCGATTCTGGGTTGACAAACTTGTATTGGACTGATATTCATGAGCATCGTGTCCTCTTCTTTTCAGACATGCAAAAGTTTCCGCTGAGGATGAAAGATAATGACCTTCTGGTAACGGAGCTTTATCACGACCCCTCAAATGATGCCATCACTGCACTGTCTGTCTACCTCACACCTAAAACCAGTCAGTAACACACACACACATTCTTTCAACTGCAGTCACAGTTATATGCTCGATACAGTCGGCCAGACATTTCTTGCTCCTTGTCTCCTTTTTCATATTGTTGCAGGAATAGAGATAAGATAGGATGAAATGACTACCTGAGGGGAAATGAAGGTGTTACAGCAGCAATAAGAAGAACAAGAAATAGGAAAAACTAATGTAGAAATATACGATATAAGTATAATAGTGAACCTACATCTACGTCCATCGCTGTGATCTTGATAAAAATAAATCTCACTTATCGCTTTGATATTAAAATATTTGTTTCTTGTGCCTCTCTGTCGTCCCGTCTGCATCACTGCTCTCAGGTGTCAGTGGGAACTGGATAGAGATCGCCTACGGGACTAGTAGTGGTGCAGTGAGGGTGATCGTGCAGCACCCAGAGACAGTCGGGTCCGGCCCCCAGCTCTTCCAGACATTCACTGTGCACAGGAGCCCAGTGACCAAGATAATGCTGTCCGAGAAACATCTGGTATCAGGTGAGTAGGCTGTGATAGGAATGAGGATTGGACGGCTTCCTGCTGGTGGAGGGAGTGTTGTGAGAGGTGACAGGGCTGATAGAGGAAGATACAAGGCAGGAACAGGCTGTGGACACATGATCCCATCATCTCTTGTTACTTCCTTACCTTGGTGTTGTAGCCTTCTATATACAAGGACAGATTCCTAACTATAATAATAATAAACCTGATTGTGACTGTTCATTTGCACTCTGTGATGTTTCTGCTTGTGTCAGTGTGTGCCGACAACAACCACGTTCGGACGTGGACGGTGACCCGGTTCAGGGGGATGATCTCCACGCAGCCAGGATCCACTCCGTTAGCCTCGTTCAAAATACTGTCGTTGGAGGAGACCGAGAGCCACGGGAGCTACTGTTCAGGAAATGACATAGGTGAGAAGGAGGACGACAAAAAGAAATACAAGTAGAGAAGATTGATTAATACAATAGCATTTATAAAGAGAAGGAAGGGAGGGATTGCCTGATATCATAAGTCTGTACTACCTCGTATTATAAATCTTCTCATTCATGCAGAACAAAGGAAGGAACAGGGTTTCATTGCATCCTTAAGGTTTAAGGTGCAGGTGACAACTTGTCCTCTCCTCTCAGGTCCATTTGGAGAGCGAGACGATCAGCAGGTCTTCATCCAGAAGGTCATCCCCATCACCAACAAACTGTTTGTGAGGCTCTCGTCTACTGGAAAAAGGTCTAATATCTTTTCTTTTGCTCTCCGTTCTGACCCTCTGACCTCCATCTGACTTTGTAAGAGGAGACAGGCTCTCCTCTTCATTCGGGTGATGTGCCTTAAAAACCTGTAACAGGTCTGTGTGTGTTTGTGTTAGAATCTGCGAGGTGCAGTCAGTGGATGGAACCACCATCTCTTGCTTCATGGTACGTGAGTGTGAGGGTTCCAGCCGGATGGGGTCCCGACCTCGGCGCTATCTGTTCACTGGGCAAGGCAACGGCAGCATCCAGATGTGGGACCTGACGACTGCAATGGACAACGCCAACAAAGGAGAGGAGAGAAAGAAAGAGGGTGAGGAAATGAAGACAGAGGGAGAAGTGATGGAAGACAGATTAGGAGAACAGGAGCAAGTAACAGACTGGTTTGTGTTTGATAGATGTAGGTGGACCGACAGAGGAGGAATTGTTGCAGCTGTTGGATCAGTGTGACCTGAGCACTTCCCGCTGTGCCACGCCGAACATTAGCCCCGCCCCCTCAGTGCTGCACAGCACACGCCTCAGAGAATCCTGCTCAAGGTGAGAGAGCTCACAGCACGCCACGAGAACTGAATCTGTTCAACTATCCCTAAATCTCTACACGTTCATCCATACATAGATATATGTATAAGTAAGGGCCTGTCTTTGAGCTGTGTTTGTATGAGAATAAGAAACACCAACATACACATGCGACTGTTGAGGTTCTGGAATTACTGTTGATGCTCTTATCTGACTCCCTGTTTTCCTGCATCACCCTCAGTCTCCAGTTACAGGCCCAGGATCCCATCCCTGAGAGCCAGGCTACTTACGGAGCCGTGCGGCCCTACAGAGAGAGTCCCCTGCTGGCCCGGGCCCGTCGAACTGAGTCCTTCCACAGCTACCGGTGACTCTCCAGATACTGTCATTTAAAAGCCTGCTACACCCTTGACTTGGTTTATACTGAGCTGCCTCATCTCAACCAATAACCGACCTCCATCTTTCTCTGTAGAGACTTCCAGAACTTCAGCCTGAGTCGAGGTGTCTTGGACAGCGCAGGTCAGACGTCCAGTCAGGGCTCCGGCAAGACTGCTGACGCCCGCCGTTCACTCTGTGACTTCGGGCCTGAGGACAGCGAGCGGAGGGCCTCCGCCATGGAGCTCTGGACTTGCCGAGCAAATCTCGGCGCCGTGACGTCTGCTGGTTTTCACGAGGCGAAGACAGACAGCGGCCAAGAGTCTCCACGGCAACCACCAGACAGCCCGATTCCTGGAGGGGACGTCAGGCGAAAGGTGTACTCGCAGCCGGAGGAGGGAGAGACTCTCGGAAACGGGGGAGACGGGGTGAAGTCAGAGGGAGGCATGAGGAAGAGGGGAGTGCTAGAGGTAGGCTTTCTGGGGAGGAAGAGGGCTCCCCCGGTCCCTCTTCTCTCCTCCCTCCCCTCTGGATCTGATGGTGGCAGTGACTCCTCTGCCAACGCGTCTCCCTCCCCAACCAAACTGTCCTCTTCTACCTCGCCACGCCACAGGAGACTCCCCTCCGAGTCGTCCAATCAGGACAGCAGCCTGTGACTGTACAATATTTCTCTTCATCCCATCAGCGGAGTCATCTCACAAGCGTCCTGTAGGTGCAGGTATTGTCAAGGGTTTGTTGATTTTGCCGGGTGTTAATGGATGGAGGCTTTAATCAGCTGGTGCGCAAGTGGAAGACAAACCTTGGTTTGTTTTATTACCAGATATTCTTGTCTTCAATAACCTTGATCAGAATGTGACCTAAACCATTCAAGCTTACAAAAAACACCCCCATTTAAACTGAATAGACAAATCTGATATTGAGGGATGTGAACTGGATCAGGCCTCGTTCGGACAGGATCTGTGAAGGTTTGTGGCTCCGTGTCGCTCAGTCGATCTTTAACTTACCTCAAACATGTCAGTCTGCCAGAATCTCAGCAGCCTCTTGAATCTCATGTATCTGTACTAGACTGCAGCCGGTTATAGAACCAGTTCTATTGCTGTTAAAGGGTGAAACATTGATAGTGAGCCAGCGGTGAAGTCACTGGGGGGGTTCTGGGTTTGTTGATCGACGGCTCAGTGACAACTATGCAACAGTGAAGATGCACAGCCGTCTCCAAGGTGACATCATGTGAACGTGTGCCTGCTTCTCGCTGCAGCTGTCCAGTTACAGTCTTACATCATGAATTACAGCCCGGTTGCATTAGTCATTTCGGCTTGTTCTTGATCGGAGCCCAAAAGCCTTCCTGCTCTGCAGACGGGGCACAAACCCAGAGCCTGCGGTGACACTCAAGTTGAGGTATTTTCATAAAACATTTTTAACGTAAACTAAACGCAGCTGGAACCTCAGTTCCCTGTTCTTTTCTTGGAGATTGATCCACTATCAGCGGATCATCTTTACCTGCAGTTAATAACTCTGTGATATCGGTGTGACCTTTTCGTTGGTGACGTTGGTCACATCACTTCTCTGCTCGGTCAGACAAAGAGCACAATCGTGTTCAGATCTATTTGTGTTCCTGTGTCAAGTCAGTCTTTTTCCCACAGTCGTGCCTGTGCAAGATCACAGTTATTATTATTTATTTTTTTACAGTATCGCAATATTACTACGCTCAACTCGATTGGAGTTCCTACACTACATCACTTTAATTATTCTCCTTTTGAAACGTGTCTCGTCTGGTTGTGGATGACTGTTGCGGTGCCTTATTTAACTTGTTGGACGGTTATCAGCCTGTTTGTGTGCTTTAAAGAAGAGGATTCTTACCAAAGGCTTATGAAGACTGAGCTCATTGTGGAACTACAATACGGACCTGCGGTCACTTGGAATGACGTTTTAGACAGAAAGTTATCGATTGGAAGTTAGATTGTTACTGGGAAGTCGTCCCTGTTCTTCCTGCAGGTGTTGAAGCTGAACCAGCAGAGGTTGCAGGTGGAACACGAGTGCAGGCTCGATGCTTCTTATGTTATTGTGAAGCCCCAGAAAGTTTGAACAATTGAATATAAAAAGGCAGCAACCTGAAATAATTAAAGCTGCTTCTCTCCTGTTTGAACCCGTCAAACCTCCTGTAAGATGTCAACCAGCTGGACCAGACCAGCACTCGATCCTCGGTACTGTTTCATATCCATCTTCAACATGCTGTAAAAAAACAAACCCTGTGTGACCGGAACATTCAAAGGTAAATAGAACTGGAAAGACTTTCCTTGAAGTCGGAACTATCAGTTGCCAAATCCAGCAGCTGTGTAAGATATTTTAAATAGATTTTAGCACGTTGCTGTTTGTTTGGAAAAAAAAAAGACTCGCGACCACGTTGGCCGCCGCCTGTGCGAAGTGGACTCGTACTCCAAAACAAAATCCTACTGTGGATGGATCGACGTCTGTGATGCTTTATCGATACTTAAACTGTTGTCTAGTACATATTGTCCAGAATCATATGAGGCCTATATTGATGCTATTGGACCTAACTGCGTTTGCACTATTAAGACTAAAATTAAGTAACTTGCTTGTGTTTATTTTCTATAAAACAATATGTAAACTGTATTTCTGCACACGTTTGTCTTCATGTTGTCACCCAGTTGCTCGCTGGCGATGTTTACATTATAGTCCAGCCAGACGCCAGTGAGCAACACGGAATACATATCTGTGTTTAAACTAGTGATTCTATTGATCATCGATTAATCTATCGATCCGGTTTTGTCTGTAAAATATTTAAGTTCCCAGACCCCGATGTGACGTGTTCACGTTCCTCCCTCAGTCCCATCGGTTTCCATAGAAACATGAATGGAGAACCAACATGTCTGTTGTTTCACTGGATCAACCACTGACACCATTAATCAGTTTGAAAACGGATCATTTCATGATCCAAATGTTGGTTTCAGCCCAGTTTAAAACAATCCTGGTCTTATTCTTTGTGTGTGTTTGAGGTGCTGCTGTATGTTGGAACATTATTTACAGCTGCCTGCAGTGCTGACGTACGATCAGATATCATGTCAGCACAGAACTATTGTTGGTCAAGATTTATAAAACTGGACATTGTTCTTCCTCGGAGGATGACGGGATGTAAAATGTGACGAAATTAAATCTCTTGATTTAACACTGAACTCATGACAGAAGATGAATTTGGCTCCGCTTTACTACAAAGATGAAGCAATATTAGCAATGTGAAGTCCTTTACTGCGTTTCTCTGTGTGTGATGACAAACTTCACCTTTACTGGTCGATATCAGCAGACTGGAGGTGGAACCATGTGGAACCTGGGTGTGTCCGGGACGGAGGAGAACACGTCGTTGTACCTCCGGTCCAGCTGTGAGTAGAACACCAGACAGAGAGAAGGACGCCAGTCACTGCTGAGGTTTTGAGCGTTTTGTGTGGCTAACTTGCCAAAAAAGTGCCCGATGTCTGTTTTGTTTGTGTGTCCCCGATGAGTGTGTGTGAATGTGTGTGTGTCTCCAGAGTGCTTTCATTTCACTAACCTTCCCGTTCAGACAGTCTCCTCTCTGAGACGGCTTCTGTCGTCATTGTGATTTATGAGTTTAATAAAAGCCTGCGTCTGTGTGTGTGTGTGTGTGTGTGTGTGAGTGTGTGTGTGTTTAGCTCAGGGCCATACTGTCCCTTACAATCACTCCACGAGCTCTCTTTTCACAACCTCTCCCTCCTTCCGTGGCTGACAGTAGCTGTGAATGTGGCTGTGAATGTTTTAGAAGTGCCCTTGTCAGACTGGCGTCCTTGAACGAGGGCATAGTTGTTACTGCCAGTTTGTTAATTTCAAACTTGCCTTGATGTCCCCTGAAGGGACGCAGGAGCAAAACTAAATTACTGCTGTGTAGTTTTGATGGAGATACCGGGCCCCTCTGTGTGTGTGTGTGTGTGTGTGTGTGTGTGTGTGTGATAACTGTAGTCTTGGTTCTTACTAGCTCAGCAGAAAAACAATTCCTAAAATGACATTTAATCCTCAGCTGTGCCGCTCGGACCAGTGGGAAGGTTTTGTAATCAGGAGAGTGTGACGGAGCAGCTTCATTGAGGTGATTCCAACCAATCCTACGTAACGACGTGTCGCTGGAGGCACCGTTTGTGCAGCTTCTCTAAATCTTAAAATTCATATATGACAAGTCGTCTTTCTCAGCTGTGATTGTGTTTATCACTCCAGTACACACACACACACACACAGGTCTCAACTGTATGTGCACACTATTTCACTTTCATAGTTGTATTTGTACAAAACTATATGTGAACTGAGGGATCATATTTATTGTATTAAGGAAGAAATATGTATGTATTACTCTTGGAGTGGAGTTCTTTGTGGTTCATTGTAACACTTTAATGTCCACCTGCGTTCATGTGTTTGAGTTCAGGGTTTGGAGGTGAAAGTGGTACATTTGTGTGTCTTACATGTTTGAGGTGCTGATTCATTTATTCTGACATCTCCTGTGTTTACGAAGGAGTAAAATGACATTAACCTCCATCAAGGTGTCTGTCTTTATTGAGAGAGATTTAGTTTCTTTTCACACTTGTAAGAAAAAATTATTGTCCACAATAAGACGTAAGAGTGATAAAACACTGCTAGAATAAGAAACTAGAAATGTGCCAACCTCTGCCAAAT
>CAAKHC010004942.1:2703-17235 GCA_901007825.1 Macroramphosus scolopax | reverse complement strand
AGAAGCAGAACTCCTACGACATGTCAACTGCTATGACATGCTTCATTAATGCAATATCAAGCCCGGGGATGGAGAGATTGTATTTCCTGAAATGGATGCGAATGAATCTTGATAACTTGTCTCGAGAAAAACTGTCTGGACTTCGGGAGCAGTACAAAGAGAAAAGCAACGATCCTAAGAACAAAGAGGAGATCAAAGATATCGACAGACAACTTTCCAACGGCTCACTGGGGACTGAACACTTCTTCCGTGAAATGGGCCAGCTCTATGAAGCTTCAGTTTCCCTTCCAGAAGAACACCCATCACGTAAACAATTGAGACAACTTCCCAAACTATGTGCAGAATTGTTGCTTGATGGATTTCCTGTTGAGCTTGTAGATGGAGACGCATCCAACATACCACTCAGATGGGTGAGTGACGTTCTGTCTCAGCTCAATGACTTGTCTCCTCAGAACAAGATATTGGTGGTCACAGTTCTTGGAGTTCAGAGCACAGGCAAGTCCACTCTCCTCAACACAATGTTTGGAGTGCAATTCGCCGTCAGCAGTGGTCGGTGCACTCGAGGTGCATTTATGTTGCTAATCAGAATCGGAGAAGATCTCAAAAAAGTACTCAACTGTGACTTTATGGTGATCATTGACACTGAGGGCTTAAAGTCACCAGAGCTTGCACAACTGAATGATAGTCATGAGCATGACAATGAGCTTGCAACACTCGTTGTGGGGCTAAGTGATATCACCATTATCAATATTGCAATGGAGAATTCAACAGAAATGAAGGACATCCTACAAATAGTGGTGCATGCTTTCCTTAGGATGAAAGAAGTAGGCAAGAAGCCCAAATGTCAGTTTGTTCACCAAAATGTGTCGGATGTTTCGGCCCATGAGAAGAACTTGAGAGACCGAAAACTGCTCCTGCAGCAGTTAAATGAGATGACCCAGGCAGCAGCCAAAATGGAAAAGAAGGAGAAGAACAAGAGCTTCACTGATGTGATGGAGTACAGTCCAGACACTGGGAACTGGTACATTCCTGGGCTCTGGAATGGAAGTCCACCAATGGCACCAGTCAATGCGGGGTACAGCGAGGCTGTATATGAGCTCAAGAAGAACATTTTCCAAATATTGGGAAAATGTGACTCATCTGCTAACAACATCTTGGAGTTTAGAGAGTGGATGTCCAGCCTGTGGAATGCAGTGAAGCATGAAAACTTCATATTCAGCTTCAGAAACAGCCTAGTGGCTGATGCATACATGAGCCTGTGCAGTGAATTCAACAAATGGGAATGGGAATTCAAAAAATCCATGTACACCTGGGTTACAAAAGCTGAAACAAGAATCTCCAATATTGGGCTCGGTGATGACAAATCTGAGAAGTCTGACATTGGAGAACTTCTCACAAGTTTGAAGAGTGATGCTTGCTCAGTGCTGTCCGAATGGGAGACAAAGCTTCTGAAGAATCTGACAGAGTATTTCAAGCAAACAGAGGGTCATGTCTTTCTTGTTGAAGGATACAAAGAGGACTTTGCTAACAGTACAAAGAGCCTTCGGCGAGAAATACAGAACTCTGTACTTAATCAGCTCGCAGCAGCAGCAGAAATCAAACAGGGAATGACAGAAGTTGAAAGACTCAAGAACCACACAAATGAATTAGAGGATAGAGTGTGTGCATTAATTGAGGAATGTCGCAAGAAAAAACTCCAGATGTCTGACAGAGACCTAGACAGAGAATTTGATAAGATGTGGCAAAAAACACTGAAGGAGCTATCTTTTTCTGAACAGAAAGAAACAAATGTCTTCACCAGTGTGTCTCACTGTCTGAGAGCCAATGTCTCCTATAAGGGGAGTCGTGCATGTGAACTTTTAAGTCTAAAAAGCTTACATGAATGTGGACTGCAGCCTTTCAAATACTCAGCTGAAGGACGTTTCAGACGTTCTAAAGACCAAGTGATGGAGTTTTTCAACTTTGAAAGTCACACAATGGCTGTACAAGCTTTGGCTGACAGCACCATAGCTGCTTGCATGCAGTTTGTAGGTGATAAAGTGGGAAAGAAGAGCAATTACCACGATACTTACATCCAGGAGATGCTACACATGATAGATGAGAGGCTGGAAAATAATCAACATTTGGAGACAGACATTGTCTTTGAAGTCTCGCTGAAAATGCACATCTTTGGAGTTGCAGCCAGACAGTTTCAGGAAATGCATGAAGATTTCATACATGACAACGACCCTTACAGATGTCTGAATCAGAAAAAAGCAAAGTATTGTGAGGATTTTAAGGACGTGTTTCATGAACGAGACCAGTGCCAGAAGAAGGCAGAAGAGTTCACCAACCAATGCTTGAAGCCTGCAGTCGAACTCTTTGTCAACCGTTCCTTGGGTCCTGATATCATTGGTGAAATGAGGAAACAAGAGCAGTTCAGCACAAGAATATCCTTCCAGTATTCAGTTTTACTGGATTTACTCTCCAAGGAGGAATTTGAAAACTACTCGAGATATATTTGTTCTTATGAGGAGGATGTGAAGGAAAGGATACTCAACCAAATAGAGACTCACTTCATGACTGGTAGTAAGGTCCTTGAGTTTGAGGATCGGCATCTTAAGTCATGTATCGATAGCATAAATGATGCAAACCATGAACAGTTTTCTCACTGGCTGATTGTTTCTGTGAAGGACATGGGACTTGCTCTTCGAGAGACGTTTCAGCAAAGCAGCATCCAGATGAAATTACAAAAACTTCATGTCAAACCACAGAACGAGCTTTTCACCAAGGTTATTGGATGTGGTAAACTGTGCCCATTCTGCTCTGTGCCTTGTGAGGCTGGTGGGAATGACCATACTGAGCACTGGGCATCACTACATCGATCCACTGGTCTGGGTAGATACAGGTTTGAGCACTCGAAAAAACTTGTCACGGACATATGCTCTTCTCTTGTGGTCTCCGACAGACAATTCCGCTGTTTTCAAACAAAGTTTGCATGGCACCCTTACAAGCAATACAAAGAAATTTTCCCTGATTGGAAAATTCCTCCAGATGGAAGCCTCGAGGCATCGGACTACTGGAAATATGTGATGGCAACTTACAACAAAAAGTTTGCTAAACAATATGATGCAAAGCCTGCTGATATTCCCCCGATTTGGAAAATGATCACACCTCAGCAGGCTGAAGCAAGTTTGAAGCTTTAACACCAACTGAAGGAAATGACAAATTAAATTATATTTAGTTCCTCTACGATTCTTTTTTGCTTTACCAAGTGACATGCTAGTGGGTGACCCACGATATGTTGTGGTGGGGTTCGGCTTGGGCTGCATTTTTTCATACTTCCCTCACATTTCACCCCAGTATATGGTATGTGATGGTATCTGTGTTAACAACAGAGAGGATTTCTAATCTGAGCTGCTTCAGTATTGCAGCTAATGGGTGATGCACAGTCCATGTTAGCTGACTCTCCTTTATCATCAGGACTAACCGAAATACTCTGAACAAGAGGCATTTTTCTTTTGTACTAGTCCTGTAACCTTCTCCCCACCACTCGCTGACACCGTCTTCCTCAGCTTAGCTGCCCGTTCCAACAGTAAACACTGCTTTACCTAATTTCAGCATCAACGATCAGTTTCATAGAATCACCATATACGTTAGTACCTTGATACTGCCCAAGCCTAAAGGGTGTCAGGTCCCTTTTGTCTCTTAATCTGTTTACGAGAAATATATCTTATTTGGTTTGCGTTTTCAGAACTTGGAATTAATGCTATGTGAGAAGTACATGAAAAAACGTTAGCAGTTATTCCTTAGTGTTATAGTATTGAATCATAATCTGAAGAAGAGACGTGTGAATATAATCGACCAATGAAAACAAAGATGAGGGATTGTTTTTAACACGTTTGTTTTCTGATTCTGTGAAATGACAAATGGTTGAACCTAAAACAATTACAAGGACTATTCTTTAATGTTTGGTATTTGATATTGTCTGGATGTACATGATGATTTCCTCTGATTCAATAAAAGCACACGATCGGCAGGCTGGCTATGAATGTCTTTAATGTTTCCCAGATCAGAATCACAGCATACAGTGTATAATAACTTCTAAAGTAAACAGAAATATCATCACCTCATTTATTTATATAGTTTTACTTTACCTTTTTTTTTTTATAATCATCTTTTTAAAACTCCATTATTTAACATTTTTCTCCATCTCAAGTCTTGAATTCTCATTTCAACAAAGAATGTAAAAACAAGACAACAGGTGCAACTTGGAAATGGAAACCGAGCTGAAGGTGTGTGTGTGTGTGTGTGTGTGTGTGTGTGTGTGTGTGTGTGTGTGTGTGTGTGTGTGTGTTGGCCATCGTAGGGTGTTCATCAAACACTTGCATGCACCATTGGCTTGACACCAAATCTCAAAAAGACCTCAGTGATATGCTGCTTACTGCAGTTTTCAGGTGTATTGATATGAGATTTAGCCGACACATGAGGGTGTGTCCACATAAATCCAGGCGGATCCACTGTTACACAGAGAATTCTTTTTAACTTAACATTTCCCGCTCTCTAGAATGTTTACAACATGAAACTCTTGTACATCATATAACTGTAAGGCCATCGCAACTGTTTGTGGAAGGAGAAAGCTGGACCACCTGTATGTGAGGCATCTTATGGTATCAAAGCCCTCTTGTCTGTCCTGCATGTGATTAAATGGCTACATGTAAACACTGCTACATGTGAAGTGAGCTAACATGTATGCCTTGACCCAGTGTAAAAGTCCTGACCACGAATCACCGGCCAGTTCCCCTTCACCATCATTACATTAGAATGCTAGAAAAAAAGGCAAAGCTGGCTTTTATCGGGGCTGTTAGCATCTGAGATGTTTCTATAAATACTCACACAGATCATGCAGCATGGATTCAACAGGTGTATGCCTGAATCAGAAGATATATGTCAAAGTAAAAGTTTGCTGCACTTTAACCAAATACAGGGGAAAGACACCGAGTTGTCAACCTGTCCACTACAACCCCAAGAGCAAAGATCAATGAAACTACCGGCATACAATAGATTTCTGACATTTATTAGAAACTAGCAAATTCCAAATACAAGATGAATTTCTGCTACAGTGACTATCCTGGTTAGAAATCTTGATGCTACAGGATGCCCATATGATCACGAGCAAGACAAAGTGAAAAGGGGTTGGCTGTAAGCATTTTCCTAACTCACCAAAGAGGCTGATACCTCAAGCTAGCGTCCATTTCTTTGCACCTGTTGTCTCTTGTTGTCACAAAATAAGCATTTCATTCATTCACTGGAAAAAAAAGAAAGAAAAGAAAAACAAACAAGAAACTTAATATTTACAAATATTTATCTGTTTGATTCTTACACTTAAAAATGTACAGTTTTGATTCTGTTCCAGGTTTTGTGTGTCTGTGTATGTCCTGCGACCCAGTTTGGTATTTCTCTTCTCACATCCGGTTTCCACAACATGGGCAGTAAATCTGTCACGACGGCGCCCTCCAGTGTTAGCTTACAAAATAGACCAGGAAAAAAAGAAACAAACTAAATTGTGGCTGTTTTTCACCTCCAGTGGTGTCGTTGTAGCTGTGACGTGGTGAAGTCGACCTCACAGCCCCTCGCTGCCTTCTACTTCACAGGAGTACAAAAGCTTTCACACGGATCTGATCAGGCATCAGATCCTCCGTAGGACAGATTAGCAAAGGTCTACTCCTGGCAAACTGTGGATAGGAAGATGGCAATGCCTTTTGAATGTCCTTGTTTGCTCATGATCACCTCATTTCATCTGCTTTCTACATTTAAGGCTGTGAGTCTCTTCCCGTTCTCCTCCCAAAGTCTCTCTTTCCACAGCGTGCACCTTTTCTTGAGCTACTGTCCATCATCTGTTCCACAGCATTCATCCACCTGCAGCACATCCAAGTCAGCTGTTTTGTGTCTTACATTGGGCACATTTCCCCTTCAGTGGGCTTATAAAATCCATGCCAGGAGCAGAGGGGTTCAGCTCTCCCCTCTCAGCCGTCCCCCACCACCCCTTCAGGACAGTAATAAAATAGAAAACAAACAGGCTAAAGCTAGAGCACAAGCAAAGACAGCACCAGTGACTAACGTCTCCCATAGTGGATGTAAGCTACCATGTGTCCCTGTGGGCTCAAACAACAGCACATTGATTCATTAAACATACTGTAATAATAGGAGTTTTACCCATGAATGATGTTTGAGATCTTTGAGAGAATCAGATGGGGGCGTTGCTGAGTTGTAGGCTTGCACATCCTCACCCGAGAGAAAAGGGCAGAATCAGAAACAGCTTCTACGACCCTGTGAAGGGGATCCGAGTCCCCTTATCACCTTGCAGCTTTATGTATGCAGACCGTGAAGTTCCAGCAGTTACCCTCAGTGTGCTTAGAGTTAAATTTACAACCAGCAAGCTCATTAAAAAGTCACTATCTTAGTGAACTAACCCTTTAAAGTGAGGATAACATTAGAGATGAACTGAGGTCAGATATTGATATTGAAGAATGATGCAAACACAGTGAAGGTGGTTTGGAGATTTGTGGTGACAGCGGTCGTCAATATGGGCGTTAGTCTTGAATGCAAAGCCGACAAAGAAAGGACGGAGTGTGAGTTTGGAGTGTATGAGTCTTGAGAATGCTCAAGATGATGATGAGGAGGAGGCGGGTGTTTAGGTACGCAGCAGGAACAAGTCTTTACCGAGGGGATGATCCTGCCTGTCTGCTTCTCTATCTCTTTGCCGTCTAACTACAGCACACCTATGCCCACGGGAATCAGTTCTGATACCACACAATCACACTCACTCGCTCTCCAACAGGCCCCATCGAACAGAAGACGCATGTGCTGGAAATAGGGGTGCAGACAGGATTAGGACGGTGTATCTAGCGGTCCACCGGCTGCCTGCGTTACTTCTCACCTTCACTGAAATACAAAAATAGTTCTGTACAGGCGAGCTACAACATTTGTACCTCACGTACCCTAAAAAACTATCATCTCCACACAGATGGAAAGAAAATGTAGCTACTGTTGAAGGATGGGCTTGCTGTTGGTTGCATCACCAGATTGGAGAAATATTTCTAAATGACATCATAAAGGAGAGAATGAAATGAAGAGTATGCTTGCAGATGTTGCTTTGACCGTAAGATCTCTGATACTCTGTGGCCATTATTTTTTCTAAATCAGTGTTGGGAGGTGAGGAGGATTTGTTTGGCTACTTCAGGGTTTTCTGCAATGTTCTCGGTCTATGAGGTAAAATAAAGACCAAAGTATCCAAAGCAGACAGATTTGATTAGATTTTGGGAAACGTGCATTGACAGATACAGTGTCCTCTCCCCCATCGTCATCTTTAAAAATAATTCATGCATAGATCCCCACCGAGAAAACCCATTTATATACTTTCTCCTTTGTACACATTTATATATAACTATATATAATATCATTTCTCTATATCTATATTTTCAGCAAAAAATATTTCCACAAAAAACAACCATTAAACAAATGTTTAAAAAAAAAAAGAAGAAACAAGATGAAAGAAAAAAAACACAATCGAGGGCCAGTTTGGCACTTTGTCATGAGAACACAGAGCATCTGTTAGTTTGACAGTAAATAGGAATACTCTAGACTTTTCTTTAGTATTTTCTCCCTTGATGAGAAAGCAAACACAGAAGTACATACTTGGCACCAAGAATGCTGGTAGAATGAAAGTATCAGATATTCATGTTTTCATAGCTAAAAGCTTACGGTATGCACTCTGTCCCCCCTCCGACAGCTCAGTAGTTTATAAATCCTTAGAGCAAAGGAGTACTGGAGAATCACACATCCGATGTTGGGAAGAAAGTAGGGAAAAGATGCAGGTGTAGAAAAAGAGAATGATGTATGCAGGTAAAACACTGGGGAGAGAAAAGAGATGACACCAACGCAAATCAGGGAGAACAGCAGAAGGCGAGAGGCATTCGTCCATTCGGCAAATGGGGGGGTGGAGGGGGGGTCTGGAAACATCAGACCTTCTTTGAAAAAAGTATCTTTGAAAGATCTAAATTTCCCCCAAACTGGTCATCTACTGCCTTGCAGTTCAGTTGCTTTTCCACACACCACCAGTAGAGGGAGCTGCTTAGTTAGACAGCACATGATCGTGGAGGTGGAGTTGTTTTTGGAAAAATAACAGAACAGAGGCCCACGTCCTGGGGCCTCCCTTCTAGAATGTTAGCACAGCCAGCCTTCCTGGTCCTTAGGTGTTGCTGTGTTGAGCCAGTCCCTACTATACCCTGGTGGTGGAGTGGGGGTGAGGCAAGGTGTTGTTGTGGCCGGTGGTGGGGAAGGTGTTAAAGGCATGGAGAGGTTGCATGCTGGTGATGGTACTGGGAATCATGGTGATGGTGTTAGGTGTCATCAGAGGTACGTCGTCCGGGGCACGGCGCAGTGCCAGTGTGTAGTCAGGGGGGCAGGCGGGCCGTAGGATGTCATGGGGCCGTAGGGGCTCCATGTCGTGGTGAGCGTCATGCTCTGAGTGCTTCATCTGCAGGGACATGATCTCTTCCTCCTGGCTGTGAGCCAGGTCGTTGGCAGGGCCACCTCGCTGAGGAGACAGCCGATGGCGTCGCATCTCGTGCCGCTTGTCACGCTTGTAGTAAAGGGCAGCAAAGGCCAGGATGTTGAGGAAGAGAAGTGATGCCCCTACAGCCACTGTCACACTCAGCTCAGTAGAGTAGTCGCGTGTGTCTCCAGGGAAAAGATCTTGATGTGGACGCTCTGAACCCTCGGGCTCCGGGTCTGAAGGGAAGGTAGGGTACGGGTGACGAGTGGTGCGAGGGCCGGGTGTTCTGGGCCAAGGTCTGTGGGTGCCAGGGCCAGGGCCAGGCGGCGAGCGGGTAGTGGTTGGGAAGAGGTCGTCATGTAGACTATGGAGATGGGGGACTAATTCCAGCCAGAAGGCCACCTTGTTGGCCCTGTAGTTGTCTCTGACTCGGGGCTTCAAGCCGATGTGAAGGTACTGCTTGTCCTTGGAGTTGAACTTGGTCCAGATTACTTCTTCAAAGCGATTTGGCTTGGTGTGAATGAATTTAGTGTCCTGAGGGACTGGCAAGTTGGGGTCCCTAGTGGAAGACAGAGGGGGAATCTCAGTTACAGGAATTCTACATTGACATGGATACAGCATTATTTGTTTACTCCACCTCGTTAGTGAGACTGTACCTAACCATAGATACTCCTCTTATTCTAAGGGAGGAACAACCTTCAGAGGCTCAGTAACTGAGTCACCCTGCATTGAAATAGAATAAAATCTTTTGAAAGGCTTACCCAGTCTTAGCAAAGTTGGTCCAGTAGGTCATTACAACGGCGCTCAGCATCACATCATTCTTAGAGAAGTTGCATGGGAACAAGTCTGTGGCACCGATCATGGGCACACCGAACACGTACGGTATCTCATCTCCATGTGCTGCGTCCGCCCATTCGGGTCGCGTCTCGGTCTGGCAGTGGTGGTAGAATGTGTAAAAGTAAACTGGGGACTGGAACTCAGCATGTAGTTTGGCGGTGGCCACTGCCGGAGCCACCCACTGGTGGTCTGTAAACAGAGCAAGCAGGGTCTTCCTCCGCATGTCACCGTTGTCCCTGTCTGCCCAGTCTGTGTACATGAACTTAATGGTTTCCCTCAGGATGTCTTTACCTGGAGGAGTGGATAAGGAACAGGAGAAAATAAAAAAACTTATTAGAAAGTTATTTGAAAATAAATGATGAGAAAGAGAACAGTCAATAGCTATCAAAGAGAAGGTGGAGGAAGACAGCAGTACGAAGTTAAGATGAAATGACTGGAATGGAATAAAAAGGAAGTGTATGAAAGACAGATATGGAGGAGAGAGAAACTGAAAGTACAGATTGAGCGACACAAAGGGCAAAAGGGAAAATTTCACTCTGTGAGTTGCAAAATGAGTGACAGGCACTTGTGCGGGAGCGTGACTGCATTAACCAAATGTGTCTGTGTTTTGACTGTGGCCCGCTGTGAGGCGTTCGCAGGCTGATCTGTTAGAAACAACAGAACTTTGATTGGGAGCGGGGTGACTTGGCGATAATGAGAGACAGCATCACTACCCACAGAGCCTCAAAGGCCAAAGCACAGACCCACCACAGTGAAAGATAATCTCAATGATAGGCAATATCTTGAGTATGCCTGCCTTGGTTGATACATCTCAATGGGCTCACCTTTTCTGAATCTCGTTTTTCATTCTTTTCCCACATAATGCTTCAGATCAGGGCGTGGTAGATTTGAACGCGTCTGTGTGGATGTCTCATTGAAATCACGTGGTAATGATTCTTTTTTAAGGACCCACAATTACTATATTTCATTTTCTCTGGACACCAGGAGGATTTCATCTTAATGGGCTCCAACTGAGCAAAAGCAAAGGTATAAATTCTGTCATATGAGAGGATTAAATGTTATTTCTCACCCTCAGGGTATCCATAGAGGTTGTCAACAAAGTTGGAAATGGTGTAGTCAAATGCTGCAGCCGAGATGCCGTCGTTGTCCTCGCTGTCATCCACAAACTTCAGCCCCTCTCCCTGATTCACTCCTATTAGGATATCATAGTTGAGGAACTCCCCCTAGTGGTAGAGGAAGGGAAGAACATGTTCAGTGCAGGAATAATATTAATATGGCCATATGTTACCATCAAATACAGTCGATCTGTTCCATCTCAAGATAGATAAAACCTCAAAGAGGAGTTCCGCAACCGTTAGAGCCTCATCAATACAGATGTGTTTTTTCAAAGTATAATTAAAAACTTGTAATTAAAGTATGAGACTTAACCAATAAAGCAAACTTGGCCTACTCAATATTGAAACATTCCCCCTGTGACTGTCAGAATATATACTATGTGATTATTAATCACGCTCTGAACAATTTTCAAAATAGTTTCAGATTTCTGTCAAACTAATTAAGCAAATACTTTCTCCGGCTGCACTTAAAGGTTTAATTTATTACCGAATTTAGTTCTTCATATATTTCGTGGACAAGAATCTTAATTCATGAAGTTATTAGCAACTACAGCTGTCAGAAAATTCGGAGTGAAGTACAAAGTGATATCGCTCTAAGATGTTTTGGGAGTTCTGCCAAATCATACAGCATTCAAAGAAACCTGGCGATCGTGAAATGAATCTGAGGAGATGTGAGGTGATCAGTAGCAGCCTCACCTGCTGCATGAGGATCTCGGGATCGTCGGGCACCACGTCTCCGTCCACCACAGGGCCGAAGGCAATGTGGTAGCGCGCTGGCTGGATGTCCTGGTCCACCAGCTCCCTAAAGTTCTTGCGCCGCAGACAGTCAACCAGGTCGGCCGTCTCTGTGTAGGTGCAGCCGACCTTCCTGGCCAGGATCTTAGTGTACTTGAGGGGTTGGTAGTTGACAGACCAGCTGGAGATGGCCGTTCCGCTCTGGGCTATGGCCCGGTGGAACAGACCTGAAAGGAAAGAGAATAATAGAATTTTTCTTTGTTTTAATACAACCTATCATCTTCTCATTTATAAATACAAGCCTGAACTGTTCCATGTATGGCATGCTATAGTGCTATAGCTCAAAAAGGACTCAGACTAAGCACATCTGAGATGTCAAAAGAGCCATTTTCTCTTTTTTTATGCTGGCTGTTTCTTTTCTCAGCCTCTGTCTAGCTGTGTTAGTCCCTCTCTTCTTTCAGTCTCGCTCTGACTCCTTAGTTCTGGCTGTCCTGTGCCGTTTGACGCACTCAAGTGGCTCGTTAAGGGGCCGCCTGCATCACTCGTTTCCTCTAGTGCGCCTTTTTTCTTCCCCTTCCCTCTCCTGGGCCGAAGATCGGTCAGTTAATTATTCAGCAGAGCTGCAGAGCCCCCTTTCCCTGGGAAATCAATTATATAGTACGAAGTGACTTGGAAACTGTTACACCTACACATCAGCACCGTGGGAGACAGGTGGGAGTTATTGCCTTCAAAATCAGTTTCTTTGTCACTCCCTAAGTGCCTCTTGACTTCCCTGCTCAGTACCTTCTTCTATTCGGCTTCTTCTCTTATCTTATTTGCCATGTCAGAGCATTTTTCTCTTCTTTTCCTTAAACATTAATACCTCACACATCTCCACCCCCCCTTTCTTCTCTCACCCTTTAACACCAGATACCATGGATGACGCCTCCTCGTCTATATTTCCCACCCTTCATCATATCAGTATCTTATAACCCCACCCTCCATCCAGTCTGCCACCTCCGTCCTGCCATCCATCCTGTGCGCCTTGATTTGTGACGCTGTGTTGTTGACATGTCTCTTAAGGGATGACAGACTCCTTACCTGGCTTCTCTGGCGGAGGAGAGTGGGGGGGGGGGCATGACTGACAGACAGCGCCTTAGAGGTCTGTTGGAGACGAGGATGATGATGATGGGGTGATGACAATCAAGCGGAGGCATGAGAATGGACAGGTGGCGGTGTAGGGTGGGGGTTTGGTTGTCAGCAACAAGAGACAAGGGGTTAATACAGGCTTCTCCCAACTGTGAGGATCCCCTCTGCAGATAAATGAGGCTCCCTGAGAAAGGGATGATTAAACTACAGCGTCATAATAAAGAAATGAGCAGCATCATTCTGTGTATTCATAACATCTGGCTGTCTGAGTAGTGAGCTACGTAAAGGAGTAGTTCACCGTAATTCAAGTTCAAGGTTACAATTATCTGGCTCATAAATGTTTGTCCTCTTTATAATAGAAGAATAACTTTTCAAACAGTCAACAAGCTTTGTGTCCGTCTGTTTTACAAGACCACACAGTTACTATGGATACTGCAGGTGGACCAGCAGTGCCTATAAGTGCAGAGGGTTGGGCGTGCCCGGGTTAATGTGAAGGGTTAAGAGACATCACAGTGACACAGCAGCAGTGCAAACATGCTTGCACAAGCTCGGAAGGCATTTGTTTTCCCGGCACATGTACGCAGACACAATGAGTCAAAATTAGAGAGGTGTCAGACGCCCGCTTGATGCTTCAGACTCACACACACACACACACACACACACATAGCGGTGATTGAAACAGACGTGCGGTTGTGTGAACATACTCCCTCTAATCTCTTTCTTTTCGCCCCGCATTTCTTCCCTGTTTCTGTCCTTTGCAGTTTGTGTGTGTGAGACGGAAAATGAAGAGATGAGAGAGCTATTGAGGGAGAGTCCTTGAGCAGTGTTACGATCGAAGGAGGACAGCTTCAGCTTGATCAAAGGCGGCGAGTGCGTGACCGCTTGGCTGCGGGTCATCAGCCGCACTGATCTTAATTCAGATCAAAGTCGATTGGTCCGTAGGCCTCTCTCTTTTGGTGGTTCGGTGTTAACACGCAGCCCTCGGGCTGTGTTATTGGAAATGGGGAGCACGAGGTCAGATGGGTGTAGGTTTCCGATGGAGGTAAAGCCACACTCTCGCTGAGCAGCGGACCATTAACGGAGCTGGGAGCTGTTGCCAAATCAGGTAATGTGGGGTAATGTTGGAACTCCCCTGTCACTTATCCTCCATAGACATGTGGGACATAACCTGGAACAAACCTGGACTCGCTCATTAGCTGCATGACCGCTCTAATTCTTCAGTGCAAAGGAAAAGCAATGCTTTACTTTCAGGTAAACGTCACGGGGATACTGCATTTAAAGTACATGTATACATACACTTACACTCACTGTGCCACTTGAACTAGTGTGTCAATACAACAGGTGTGCCTTTACAAAGATTCATTGACACCGTCAGACGGGAATTCATTTAACTACATATGCATAACTGTAGTTTGCAGTGGTGTTAAACTGGTGTTTAGTGTTTCTAATATTTTGGCCACTTTATTTACACACACATGTTCTGCAGAATAGTAGAAACACATTTGAATAGAATGCACTCCATCGAACATCACTGCCCACTATGACCTCAATAACAAACAAAAACAAACATTATATTGCACTGGTGTACCTAATAAAGTGGCCATTGTCAAAACAGCAATGACAAATACAAGGACAATAGATTTGTGTGTAAACAGAGATTCATGAGCAGCCACAAAACATTGGTAAAGACATGTGTGGCTAATGTTTGTAAAAGAAAAGACACAATGCATCATTGAAAAAGCCTAAAGTTATTCTTTCATTTACCTTCTGAGTGGTGCGAGAGGATGAGGAGGTTGACGCAGGACGCCCCAGCTCCGGAGCCAAAGATGGTGATCCTCTCTGGGTCTCCGCCGAAGTGGCCGATGTTCTCGTTGAGCCAACGCAGCGCCTGAATCTGGTCCAGCAGACCGTAGTTCCCCTTGGCCGACTGATCGCCGGTACTCAGGTAGCCTGGGTAGCGGGGGCAGAGGTGAAGGTAGGGAGAGAAGAAGGAGGATGATCACAGGAAGAGAGGAGAAGAAAAGTGGGGGAGGAATAAAAGAAAGAAGGGGAGGAGACAAATAGAATGTTAATATCAATACTTTTAGTTTTTAGTAGCTGTGTGACTGCGAGGGAATCACAGTGTGTGTGTGTGTGTGCAACACTGTCCTTTATCAGCAACCGTGACAGACGGTTCACAGA